>SJYC01136211.1:0-44658 GCA_006408675.1 Madoqua kirkii
TTGTCATCTTCTATATGAAGTTCTTATTTATATTTTCTTATGCTTATCTTATAGTATTTGTGTCTATTTGTAAAACTTTTTTCTACCACATTCATATATATGTGTACTTTTGTGTACAAATAATATACTTGGTTAAACGGGATTTAAAGGAAAATAATCTAGTAATCAATGTGAGAATATATGAATATAAATAAGAGTAAAAATTGGTCAGACCAATAGTTCTCAAAGGGACAAAGCTGAAAAAATCAATATTGGACTGGCCAGTGTGTCAAATAAGCCCACACACTGGTGATAAATGGCTGAAACAGGGTAGGTGTAAAAAGCACAGTCTATCCTTAGTCTGTCCGATGCCTGCCTTTGATAGAGCTAGGATATAGAGAATGTTTCTTCACTAGAAGAGAAAAAGAGCAATGCAAAGTGATAAACATTATGCAGGTCATGGGAGGTGGCAGGGCTGTGGACAGCGGGGAGGCAGGAGGTTCACGTCTCAGGTACAGTTGACTGTTCTGCAGGACTGTGAGCCTGGTGTAGCCTGAGCATCTGAGTTTCCAAAAGAAACCAGAAATTCAGATTTCTTTCTGAATTCTCCTGAATCCTAAGTTTTGGCAACTAATTCAAATGTCTTAAAAACCCTGGATGTATAAAATATAAATACAGGCTCTTATAGATTGAAAGCCACTCCATTTTGACCCTTGAATTAGCGATTTTATAAATAATATGTTTTAAAATTTAATATTTGGAGGGTTGGAATAAGTCAGCTGGTGGAGAAGGAGGTACAGTATTAAATGATTACGTTGGAGTGGAGGGGTTTCGTCTAACCATAAATTCCCCTTTCCCACCCCACGAGCAGTTCTGATACCCTCCAGTAGGTGGTAGCCGTCCCATCAATATTTGAGGGTCTCTCCCACTGCTGATGATGGGAATGCACTGCTCGCCTTAAGTTATATTGAGAAAGAAAGAAGACGGAGCAGATGATCACAAAAGCACAGGCTCTGAAATCTAGAAGAAGTCTTGGAAGGAACTGGTCCCACCCCAGTCTCTGTAGATGAGGAAGCTAAGTCTCACAGAAACTGAGTAACTTGTTCAAGGGCAAAAGTGAATAAGTGGCATTTGCTGATTTTTATTTTTATTTTTTGCCTCACCACACGACTTGCGGGACCTTAGTTCCTCAACCAGAGATTGAGCCCTAGGCCCTTGGCAGTGAGAGTGTAGTGTCCCAACCACTGGATCACCAGGGAGGCTTGATATCTGCTGATGATTTTTCACAAGTCTCCAGTTTTCTGCTGCTGTGTACAGTTAGCTGAGCTAGTCAGGAGACTGCATGAACATCTCAAGACCCAGAGAAATGCTAGGCTTTTCTCTATGCATAATGAGGGTTTAATCAGATTTAATTATTTGTAATTACCCAACTAGAGATTGAACACACTATATTCTCTTCACCATGCTTGAATAAGAATTTGAAAGGTCACTGAAGTCAGTAATTAAATAAGAGGGCAGGGCCTTGAATGTGTAGTAATTACACTGTCATCTTTTGCCACAGTTTCCAACATTGCTGATGAAGTTTGTAGGGAGATAATTCTCTCATCATTGCAACTGTAGGTAAAATTATCATTTTTTACAATAATCTTATTATAAAAACTACTAAATGTGTGTTGTGTGTGTGTGTTGTGTGTATGTGTTGTGTGTGTGTGTTGTGTGTGTGTGTGTGTGTGTGTATAAGACACAGATGTTGAAGCTTTGAAAGCAAGCTTCTTTATGACCCAAAACTAATTAGACGCCACTGAATTTCTTGCCTTAATTTCAGGCAAACACTAACAGTAGAATATGTTACCATTTATTGAGTCCTACTATGTGTCAGGATTGACTAAATCTTTGGCAAATTCTCTCATTTGATCTTTTTAACAAGCCTATGAGCCAGCTAGTTTTACAGATGAAGAACCTGAGTCTTAAGTGATTAAGTGTGACCTTCGACTTGACCCAAGACCTCTGACTTCAGAGCCTGTACTATTAATCTCCTCACCGCACTGCCTACCTAAGCAGATGCTTCAAATTACATTAGCATCATCTAAAATTCTGACAAAGTTCACTCATCATAGTCTTCTCTGGGGTTAAAGAGAGTTTACGAGCACTGTTTGTTCTTCACATTTCCTTTGGAAGTTCTGGGGCTTGATTTCCTCAGAGCAACATCTGACTGGTGGTATTGCTCAAACTCCTGGCTTGTATTTCTCTTAGCACGTACTCCATCAAGTGTAGCTTGAAGTGAGACCCCTAACAAAGAAAGCGAAAATGCCAAGAAAGTAATGTTGTCAAAATGAGTAAATCCTATAAAAGACTTGCTGTGCGTATTAGTGAGGAGATTATCTGACAACGAGCCACAAGTTTAGATCCCAATTAGACACACAGTGTGCCATGGTTGCCCGTAAAATGTGAACATGTTGTTGATATTCTAACATTCCAAACTTAAGCCTGTTGCTTAATGAGAAAGAGCTGTTGTGTGATGTCAAGCAGAGTCATATAGCATTTATGAGGAATCATATCTTCACTTGACTTTCTCTATGGAAGTAAAATTAATCTGTGAGCAATTAGGTATTGGGATGAAAATTGTTTCCTGTTTTCTCAGATAATACTTAGAAATTTAAGGGAGGGCAATTAACTGTGGTTTACTCTCCCAGGCAGCGGAGCAGATTTCTAGACAGGGAGCCAGGAAACTCCTTGACGTGAAACTCTCCTAACCTTGACCAGTCACGGGCATCTGCCCGCCTCCACCTCGAGGAATACATATCCACTTTGGTGGCTTATACATGAAAAGAACAGTGTCACAAGCTTTTGGCCCCATAGTTTTGAGGGGGGTGGATTTTGTTTTAGTTCTTCTAGAAAGTTCCTTTGCAGAACTTCTCCGGTGGTCCAGTGGACAAGACTGGTGCTGCTGCTGCTGCTGCTGCTGCTGCTGCTGCTGCTAAGTCGCTTCAGTCGTGTCCGACTCTTGCGACCCCATAGACGGCAGCCCACCAGGCTCCCCCGTCCCTGGGATTCTCCAGGCAAGAACACTGGAGTGGGTTGCCATTTCCTTCTCCAATGCACGAAAGTGAAAAGTGAAAGTGAAGCCGCTCAGTCATGTCCGACTGTTAGGGACCCCATGGACTGCAGCCTACCAGGCTCCTCCCATGGGATTTTCTAGGCAAGAGTACAAGAGTGGGGTGCCATTGCCTTCTCCCTTGGACAAGACTAAATGCTCCCAACTCAGGGCCTCGGTTTGATTTCTGGTCAGGGAACTAGATCCCACATGTTACAGCTAAGAGTTCATGTGCCTCAACTAAAGATCCTGTGTGCCTACCATAGCCAAATTAGAAAAAAAAAAAAAAAGCTCATTTGCATTCTCTAGATGGTGGTATAAGCTTTCCAGTTTTCTACACTCCCTGTTATTCCTTATATTAATCCTAGCTGCTTCACTCATTCGTTCCTTCACTGGCCATTGAGACATTTAAGTTTGCAACTCTATTTCCTGACCTAATGGAGAGTGACACATATGTAAAGAAATGGAATAACGGGTTTATGTTTCATCATTCTACAGTTCATTTAGGGTTGGCGACACACCATTGTATTTTCAGAACACTAGAGTAAATATGACTTATCTGACTGCACATTCAGTCTAATCCTAGAGAGAAACCCAAAAGAATGGATATTTTTACAAAAGAAGGATTAGATATCCTTTTGTATGTTTTACATACATATCAATGCTGGGCAAAATGCAGTTAACTGATGGTGATTGAGCAAAGTCTGTTAGCACTAAAGGGCACACACGGCAGGAATCTTGTTAAAAAATCAAAAAGCTGTTATAAATCAACACAAGCACTATCATTAATTCCATGTCCTCCTTATATTCCCAGTGCATTGTGCTATATAATCCATCTCTTTCACCATAATGCAGAAACCCTGTACCAGCACGATTATCTGTGACCCTTGGTGCTTAGTATTACAACGGATGAGTACTACATTTAATATTTATGGAGTAAAGATATCATTCTTAACTGATCTTAAAATCATCCATATGACATAAAACAATGCCAGATAATGACCAAAGGAGGAATTTGGTAAAATATTTCTTTATTCTTTAGTTTCTGCCTGAATAAGAACTTTTGAACGTGATAAAGTTTCAAAAAAATTATCCACGCAAAATGTACTGAATAGGCAGTGTATTGGGATGGGGGGAAGGACTCAGAAGACTGTTCATCCATACCCTGTGACTCCAGAGTTCTAAGTGATTGCGGCTGGAAGTGCAAGCTGGCAAGCCTCCCGGGTTTTCTCAGCCAACCCCTCTGTATTATAGGTGTGAAGACACGGTTCTACAGAGGCTGTACTCCCTTCGCCAGGTCAAATAATTCTTAGAGCCATAAGCTTGATGAGAAGGCCAGAGTCCCGTTCTTTCCACAACATTAATTTTGTATCTTTCTAAATTTTATGGACTTGAAGTCAAAGGAATCACTATGTTTACATCACCTTTTCATCTCACATCCAGACTGCCATCTACTAATATAAACACATTTACTTAAATAAGGTCACAATTTGCTATTAAACTCCAGGTCTCTCTTCTGCACTGCTCTTCCTTGCCAGCAAGTCTGTCCTAGATAGAATTTCTCTCAAGGGTTCTCCAAAGAGGTGAGTTGGAAGGCCAACTGACAGAGGGCCAGAACCCTGAGGTCATCAGCTCCCATCCATATACAGTTACATATATGTTTTTATTGAAACAAATGGTTTGAGGCCCAGCCCGAGTATTGGCTTTTCCACTGACCTCATTCAGAGTGAGAAGAAAATGAATGATTGCTAAGATTCAGAAGCTGCCCCATCTCATGTCCTGTAATCCTGCTCTGGTGACAATAACTGATTGGATCATGGCTTTCCACCCTAGGAAGGCCTATTTAAAAGTGCGCCACAGAGGTGTTCCAGACCAGATGGTAACTGATCAGACTTGATCAGATTACTTTTGTTTTAGGACTTCAACAGAAAGAAAACAGAGCATGAGAGGAAGACTTTGGGGCTAAGTCATGAGAATGACTGACACCAAGGCAGGGAGTGAAGGGCTTATGCTTCTTCAGTTCAGTTGCTTGGCTGTCTCCAACTCTTTGTGACCCCGCGGACTGCAGCACGCCAGGCTTCTCTGTCCATCACCAACTCCCGGAGCTTACTCAAACTCGTGTGAACTGAGTTAGTGATGCCATCCAACCATCTCATCCTCTGTCATCCCCTTCTCCTCCTGCCCTCAATCTTTCCCAGCATCAGGGTCTTTTCCAATGAGTCAGTTCTTTGCATCAGGTGGCCAAAGTATTGGACTTTCAGCTTCAGCATCAGTCCTTTCAATGAATATTCAGGACTGATTTCCTTTAGGATGGACTGGTTGGATCTCCTTGCAGTCAAAGGAACTCTCAAGAGTCTTCTCCAACCACAGTTCAAAGGCATCATTTTTCAGCACTTAGCTTTCTTTATAGTCCAACTCTCACATCCATACACGACTACTGGAGAAACCATAGCTTTGACCAAATGGACCTTTGTTGGTAAAATAATGTCTCTGCTTTTTAATATGCTGTCTAGGTTGGTCATAGCTTTTCTTCCAAGAAGCAAGTGCCTTTTAATTTCATGGCTGCAGTCACCATCTGCAGCAGTTTTGGAGCCCAAGAAAATAAAGTCTGTCACTGTTTCCATTGTTTCCCCATCTACATCAGGTGGCCAAAGTATTGGACTTTCAGCTTCAGCATCAGTCCTTTCAATGAATATTCAGGACTGATTTCCTTTAGGATGGACTGGTTGGATCTCCTTGCAGTCAAAGGAACTCTCAAGAGTCTTCTCCAACCACAGTTCAAAGGCATCATTTTTCAGCACTTAGCTTTCTTTATAGTCCAACTCTCACATCCATACACGACTACTGGAGAAACCATAGCTTTGACCAAATGGACCTTTGTTGGTAAAATAATGTCTCTGCTTTTTAATATGCTGTCTAGGTTGGTCATAGCTTTTCTTCCAAGAAGCAAGTGCCTTTTAATTTCATGGCTGCAGTCACCATCTGCAGCAGTTTTGGAGCCCAAGAAAATAAAGTCTGTCACTGTTTCCATTGTTTCCCCATCTATTTGCCATGAAGTGATGGGGCCAGATGCCACGATCTTAGTTTTCTGAGTGTTGAGTTTTAAGCCAACTTTTTCACTTTCCTCTTTCACTTTCATCAAGAGGCTCTTTAGTTCTTCACTTTCTGCTGTAAGGGTAGTATCATCTTCATACCTGAAGTTATTGATATTTCTCCTGGCAACCTTGATTCTAGCTTGTGCTTCATGCAGCCTGGCATTTCACATAATGTACTCTGCATAGAAGTTAATAAGCAAGGTGACAATATACAGCCTTGATGTACTCCTTTCCTGATTTGGAACCAATCTGTTGTTCCATGTTCAGTTCTAACTGTTGCTTCTTGACCTGCATACCTGATTCCTCAGGAGGCAGGTCAGGTGGTCTGGTATTTCTATCCCATGCTTCTTGGAGAACAACAGTTTATCTGGGTCACTTGCACTGTAGGATTGCTGAGGCAGTAGAGATTTATGCATGGGCATAAATGCATGGCATAGATGCGTGGGCATCTACTATGTCCTGGGTACTGTTCTAGATGCTTGGGGCATGCTGATGTATAAAGTAAATAAGGCTCTAATTTCATTTTAGTTGGGGAGGGGAAAAGACAATAAGCTATTGTATCTATTAAGATGCATGTGTGTGATTGTGTGTGTGTGTTAGTTGCTCAGTTGTGTCCAACTCTTTGCTACCCTATGGACTGTAGCCCACCAGGATCCTCTGCCCATAGAATTCTCCAGGCAAGAATACTGGAGTGGGTAGGCATTCCCTTTTCTAGGACCTCTTCCCAAGCCAGGGATCAAACCTGCCTTTCTGGCATTGCAGGCAGATTCTTTACCACCTGAGCCATCAGGGAAGTCCAATAGATACATAGTATATGGTAAATGCACTATGGATTAAAAAGGTAATGCTTGGTAAGGGAGATTAAGAGAGTTGATACTGGTAGTTTATTCTTGTAGTAGACGAAGTTGACTTCTTGATTTTTTTCCCAAATTAATTTTTTATTGTGATAAAAAGCTCATAACAAAATTTAAACCAGTATTCAGAGGAGCTTTTACTAATAAGATATTTGAGCAAACGAAGGAGATAAAGAAAGTAGCATATGTGGTGTAGAAGCTAATATTCAATAGTTATTAGCTATGTTACCTGCTGTTCCAGTTCATGTTTGAGCTTGCAGTACTGAGGTGGATTAAGAGAGACTCATTGGGAAACATCCATGGCACCAATCTGCAAGTGTTCCTAAAACAGCACGGGAATGAAACAAGAGGTGCTTTCCCAGAACTTCTTTCAGAAGGAGTATTATCATGTGGTTGGAAGGAAATTTGGGAAAGGTGTTTGAGGTGAGAGCCACCTCAAGAGGCATACAATGTATGATTTCTGAATTGCCTTCTAAGAAGAATAAGTTCCATTTGTTGCAGGTTTTAATTTGAGGGTATGTGTCTCTTACTTGAGTGAATTTTGGATTTTAGGAAAGATGCCTCCTCCTTGGAAGAAGAGCTACGACCAACCTAGACAGTGTATTAAAAAGCAGAGACATTACTTTGCCAACAAAGGTTCATCTAGTCAAAGCTATGGTTTTGCAGTAGTCATGTATGGATGTGAGAGTTGGACCATAAAAAAATCTGAGCACTGAAGAACTGATGCTTTTGAACTGTGGTGTTGGAGAAGACTCTTGAGAGCCCCTTGGACAGTAAGGAGATCCAGTAGTCCACCCTAAAGAAAATCAGTCCTGAGTGTTCATTGAAAGGACTGATGCTGAAGCTGAAGCTCCAATACTTTGGCCACCTGATGAGAAGAACTGACTCATCTGAAAAGACCCTGATGCTGGGAAAGATTAAAGGCAGGAGGAGAAGGGGATGACAGAGAATAAGATGGTTGGATGACATCACTGACTTGACGGACATGAGTTTGAGTATGCTCTGAGAGTTGGTAATGGAAGGTTGATGTACTGCAGTCCATGGGGTTTCAAAGAGTCAGACACGACTGAGCAATTGAACTGAACTGAACTGATAAATTTCTTGGGAAAATAATAGGATATTAAGCCCTGCCCCAAAGTCTGTCCTTTCTACCGTTCCTCCAGTTCACTCTTGGCGTCTCTCCTAACAGTGGGAATATTGGGTTGAAGCCGTGAGGCTGCCCAGGAGTAGTGGCCACTGCTGTCACACCACACAGATCCCCTTGACTTTATTTCAGAAGCCCATCCTCCAGCTCCTGTGCTTTGCTTCTAACAACCACACTTATACCACCCTTGGACCCTGGAGCCGTAGGAGCTGCCTTGCCTGAAAGGAAGAAAATGAAATTTTCCATTCTTCCTTCCCAGCCCAACACACATAGTCCTTTAATTGCTGTTGAGGAGCAAAGGGTGGAAGCCCTGTTCCTTCACCTCAGGGAACTATAAACTCCGAGGAGTAATTTATGTTCCAGAGATGCCCTTGAGATTAGCTTGAAATCACACTCTTACTTAGCTTCTCCTCCCCTATCTTCCCTCAGTTCCTTGCTGGTCTCTCCTAAGAACATTTCTTTCTTAAAGTCCACCACGTTTATTCTAATTTTTCATGGAATAACTTTAACTATTCTATGTCCTTTACATTTCCTTTTATATATTATATTACACTAGGCAGAGCAATCATGAATTCATTTGGCTTTCTATGATTCAACATTTTATTAGTGCTTTTCCTTAAGTATGTGGTTTTCTTAACTACAGAGACTTTTCCCTACTTGGCAAACATTTGGGCTGGTTGGATTTCCTAATTAAATTTTCTAATTGCTTTGTTTTAAATTACAGAAAATGTTTCTTTTTATAAATATGTATAAAAAGTATCTCATGAGCTGCAATTAACTCATGACTATTCAAATCCACACAAATTATACTTTACCTCTAGGACAAATAGTATTTTTATTTCAGAAAATTACACAACCTCTATTAGAAAAGGGCAATCAATTATTTTACATAAAGAGGAAGATTATAATTTAATTCTTTAAAAGTCATAATCTTCCAGATATTTTTCAACTATAGATATACCTCCCTTTGAGTTGAAAAATGACATGTAACTATATCATTCTGGATATTTTTATTGGCCTCAAATTCCCTACAAAATAGATAACAGTGATGACAGTTTCAGAAAGATGAAAGAGTATGTTTCAGGATTTAAAGTATGTCACAATAGCAGGATGAGACAGTTTAAGACAATAGCCTCACAGATACCCAACAGGAGTTGTAAATTTATATTTTGGAAAGGAAATAGAGTAGACATGGTTTAAATTCTACTTTTTCATGGAATAACTTTAGCTATTCTATGTCCTTTACATTTCCTTTTATATATTATATTACACTAGGCAGAGCAATCATGAATTCATTTGGCTTTCTATGATTCAACATTTTATTAGTGCTTTTCCTTAAGTATGTGGTTTTCTTAACTACAGAGACTTTTCCCTACTTGGCAAACATTTGGGCTGGTTGGATTTCCTAATTAAATTTTCTAATTGCTTTGTTTTAAATTACAGAAAATGTTTCTTTTTATAAATATGTATAAAAAGTATCTCATGAGCTGCAATTAACTCATGACTATTCAAATCCACACAAATTATACTTTACCTCTAGGACAAATAGTATTTTTATTTCAGAAAATTACACAACCTCTATTAGAAAAGGGCAATCAATTATTTTACATAAAGAGGAAGATTACAATTTAATTCTTTAAAAGTCATAATCTTCCAGATATTTTTCAACTATAGATATACCTCCCTTTGAGTTGAAAAATGACATGTAACTATATCATTCTGGATATTTTTATTGGCCTCAAATTCCCTACAAAATAGATAACAGTGATGACAGTTTCAGAAAGATGAAAGAGTATGTTTCAGGATTTAAAGTATGTCACAATAGCAGGATGAGACAGTTTAAGACAATAGCCTCACAGATACCCAACAGGAGTTGTAAATTTATATTTTGGAAAGGAAATAGAGTAGACATGGTTTAAATATATAGCACTATATTCATAGTAACAGTCATAGGGATTTTCGTTTCTTAGCTGACTTGTCATGCTTCAGAGTTACCAATGAGACAGGTCCCAACTGTGAATTGTTCTATATTGTATATTCTATATTCAGTACACTCAAAACTGTACCAGCATGATAACACACTGTTCCTTTGTTCCTTTCTATGTAAACACATTCAATTTTACATAGAAAGTGATCGCTGGATTTGCTTCTATTCTAGAGTAGATGGCAATGTTTATAAATATGACAGTGATGGGCTGGAAAAGACCCTGATGCTGAGAACGATTGAAGGCAGGAGGAGAAGGGAGCAGCAGAGGTTGAGATGGTTAGATAGCATCACTGACTCAATGGACATGAATGTGAGCAAACTCTGGGAGATAGTGGAGGACAGGGGAGCTTGGAGTGCTGCAGTCCACAGCATCACAAAGAGTCGGATTCGGCTCAGCGACTGAACGACAACAGCTGGTAAGAGTCATTCAGCTGGCCTGCACAAAATGCCGCTCTCGATGTTCATGTTCAGCCATTTTCTTTAGGGCAACATGTAAATCAGGCAGCGTTTCAGTCAGAACTCTTTAGTAGAAAGAAACAGAAACCCACCTAAGCTGGCTCAAGAACTTAGGCTTTTACAAAGCGAGAATGACGCTCAGAGAAATCCCAGAACTGCATCTTCCGGGTAAGCAGAGGTAACTGCATCCTCCGGGTAACCAGGCCTGGGAGCCAGAGTTGTAAAGCTGTTAGGGATCAGGCTGTTCTCTCTCTCTCTCTCTCTCTGGGGGCTGCAGGGTTGTGGGGTCTCTACTACTCTCTATGTATATGATCCGTTGTCTTCTCTGCCTATCTCTTCTTGAGCATATACGTAATTCAGAGGTGCTGATCCAGGTCTGGCTATATCACGGAAACACTTGATTGATTTCCAACACGCATTTTCTAACTAGCCAAGTGTCTTAGTCTCCACATTCTCAGAGGAAGTTGGCCCCACCTATGATTTTTAGCCAACATAAATTTTTGAAAGCATATGTAGGAACTAACTTTGAGTTAACTGTCACACTTAGTCCAATAAGCAGTGGTCAAGGAGAGGGCATGGAAACACTCAGTAGAGAATATAGTTATCAGGACAGCATGGCCTGACACAGAGGGAATGTGGCCTGTTTGCTGAATAAATGCATGAGGTGTGAGGTATCTGAAGAAAAGGATAAAGCACAGGGCTTTGAATGTGAACACTGGTGATGTTCTAGGATTAAAGACAACAAAAACCAGAAGAGGGGACATTAAATTTATACACAGGTATTTTATATTGAATAGAAGCAGGCTATAGTGAAGGATGTTATGCCATCTGTTCACCATATAATTACGTGGTTTAGGAGCCTTGCCTGCTTAGGGGAAGAAAACTACACGAGAAGATCATCAACATGAGGCTATCGGCCTAATTCCCAGTATTATTTTCTTCTGCTTTTAGGTTTTTGCTGATTATTTTGAGAGTTTGAGAATATTTCCTTTTTCCCATGTCACAGTAGTTTCTTATGTACTCTTCAGGAGGAAGAATATAGCTGGCATGTTAGTGGGATTTTTATTTCTTAATCCATATGTTTGTTATCTTAATCTGAAAAATCTCCTTAGAAAATTGCAGACTGTGATAGTTGCATTCAACTGTTTACAGCATACTTCTGCACTCCCAGGATGCTTGTCTTTGGAGCTATCCCATTTTTCTTCTGGACAAGAGGCATTTTAGGATGGTTCTACCTTTTATAGATACTTTGTTCCTTTGTCTTAGACTGCATCTCATAAGGCAGCATGTACTTTCTTGTACATCTCTTACCAGATCTGGAGTTATGCCATTCTTAATGCATAAAGAAAATGATTTCTTACAAACTCTTCTCTTCTTCCCTTGATGCCCTCACAAAGTGCTGCCGCATTAGATTCTTTGCTTTCTCAAATATAACCCAGGAATTATGAGGTGTTGTAAGGGCTGAATCTGTACCCATCCACAGCTCCCTCAGTGGCTCAGATGGTAAAGAATCTGCCTGCAATGCAGGAGACCTGGGTTCGATCTGTGGGTCAGGAAGATCCCCTGGATGAGGGCATGGCAACCCGCTCCAGTATGCTTGCCTGGAGAATTTCATGGACAGAGGAGCCTGGTGGGCTACCGTCCATGGGACCACAAGAGGAGGACATGACTGAATGACTTTCACAGTTCCCTCAAAGGCCTTCAAAGTCCCAAAATGTTTGTTTCCAAGAATCATTCTGGTGAGGCCTACCCCCAAGCAGCCCACAAAGGCAGCAGGTGGGCCAGGAGCTTATTTTCCTTGTATTCCTCTTTACCTGCCTCCACTTTGTCCCTCACAAATCGTATTCACACCAAGCAGATTAAGAAGCAGTGCTGGCCCCCTGCAGGATGCAGGGCCCACGGCCCACAACCCCGTGCCATAGAGCTATTTTTCAGGGAAAGTTTCCCACTGAACTTGCAAATTAGTGTACAAGAGCACTTCTCAAATGCCCTCTCTGCTGGTAACACAGTCATCCTGTATTTGGATGTGTTCACGCTTATCCTGGATCACCAAGCATTTCTGAGCGTAATAATCAGTTCTCCCCTCTCATCTCCTCTATTGTACACGCGATCTCTGGAGGTAGGTTTTATTCCTGACAGCTTGTACAAACATCATCTGGCTGAACAGATACTCATGTTGGTAGTTTGGCACAGATCTGCAGGTTTAGCAGCACTTAGGGGGAGAAACTGTTAATAAAGGGGTTTTGTTTCTGGTTGTTTTTTTTTTTTTGAGTGTCAGTTTTAGAGTAGCAGGAAATTTTAACTAAAATCTTGCTACAGCAGCTTACAAGTCCCATTGCCTATACTCCAGTGTCCTGGTGACATTCAGAGACTCTTCTCTTTAGTTACAAGCAGATGTAAAGACTGGAATATCATGGTTGATAAAGTAAGTAATGTGGCAAATAATTCAGAGAATTATAGCTCATTTTCTAAGACAGGACAAAGATAGAAAATCACTCAGAGAGAGACAGAGATAGCCCTCATTTTTTTTTTCCCTTGGGATGTTTATCATGGATATATTTCTTATTTAGTGTATTGGAGTGACCTTGCCCTAATGCTTTATCTTTCTGATTGCTCTTTAGCAATAAATCAGAAATAGGAAACCACCACTAAGTTCCAGTGGGAGCTGGATGTCAAATCCACAGAGCTGAACTTCAAAGTGTTTTAACAGATTAAAAAATAGAAGACCACAGAGACCACATGGGCCACTGAAGGGACAGAAGCTTGTTTACAAGGTCAGCTCAAAAGTACAGTCAAGCGAATGGCCTGTATCTGGGACAGAATTGTCCTGTAAGCAGCCAGGGACACTTCTGGCTGTAACACCAGGGCAGGTTGACCGATTCAGCTAAACATGTCATTTTAAAAGCCTCACTATCAGCAGCTTTCCCAGCCATGTATTAGTGTATGTGGAAGAGTGTGCACAGGTGTGTGTATGTGAATCTATATGTATACGTGTGCATATATATGTGCGTATATATGCAATGAGAGTGTGTTCGTATGGGCATATGATATACATGTGAGCAGAATCTATTTCACTATTGAAGATGATATTATTTGAATTCTTTTCTGTTCTCTATCACTGTAATCTTTAAAGTATTTTCTTTCGCTGCTTTCATGGGCACGCCAAGCTTGCCTATTTCCAACACAGATTTCTTCCCCACCACCTACTCTGTGCTGTCCTCTGCACGAGGGGCATTGACTTGTCATCCTCATTGTCACTTTCCTTTATGGATTTTTTTTTTACTATATGTTGACTGTTCTCCCGAAAGCTGGACACCATGACTTCATGCAGTCATTACAACATAGATAGTAAGTATTATTATCTCAGTTCTTAAAGATGAGGAAACTGATTCTTAGAGAGGTGAAGTACTTTGGTTGAAGTCATACAGCAAGGACTTGAAACCAAACAAGCCTTATTTAAAATTGTGTTCATGTGTCATTTACTCAGTTGCATCTGACTGTTTGCCACCCCATGAACTATAGCCCGCCAGGCTTCTCTGTACATGGGATTTTTCAGGCAAGAATACTGGAGTGGTTTGCCAGTTACCCTCTGTAGGGGATCTTCCCATCCCAGGGATCAAACTTGTATCTCCTGTGTCTCCTGCATTGCAGGCAGATTCTTCACCTGCTGAGTGGTCAAAGAAGCCCTTTATTTTAAATTAAAATTGTCTATTGTTAATAAAAATTTTTGTGGACATTTTAGAATATTTAACAATTATTCTGATGAAAAATGGTGATAGAAAGAGCCATCAGAAACTCTGCCTTCCCTACTATGAATAAAATGAGTATTAAGCCAGTTACCCTCTGTAGGGGATCTTCCCATCCCAGGGATCAAACTTGTATCTCCTGTGTCTCCTGCATTGCAGGCAGATTCTTCACCTGCTGAGTGGTCAAAGAAGCCCTTTATTTTAAATTAAAATTGTCTATTGTTAATAAAAATTTTTGTGGACATTTTAGAATATTTAACAATTATTCTGATGAAAAATGGTGATAGAAAGAGCCATCAGAAACTCTGCCTTCCCTACTATGAAATAAAATGAGTATTATTAATTGGTCATGAACAGATTTTAAATAAAATTTGAGAATGGTAAAGCTTTAAATTTTTTGGAAAGAAACAACTAAAAAAAGAGACACAACCAACCAAGCTAAACTTCAAAAAGTGACAAACTGGGAAAGAAACAAAGGATTCCTGTCTTGATGTGACTTTCCATGGTGCCCTTGCCCTGCCCTGCCTCCCAGAGCATTAATGGGCATTATCAGAAAGCATGGAAAAAATACTAATATCCCTGATACAGACAGAGGCAAAGAGAGCTGTCATGTCTTTTTCCTGACTGAGAGGTGGTTGGAACCACGGCTGACAAGAGAGAGGGGAAACAGGAATGTGAGCACCTGGGACTGGCTCCGAAGGCTGGTCCCAGAGCCCCAGCTGAATGAGGGACGTCACACAAGGTGGCCATGGAAATGGGACATATCCCCGCCTGCCTCCTCCTGGATGGACTACATCCTGGCATGGTAAAGGATGACCGCTTATGACCCACGAGCTTGCCTGGGGACCAGCAGGCAGGGTGTTGGATTCGTGACTAGGAAGAAGTGGAATGCTTCAA
The DNA here is from genome assembly GCA_006408675.1 of Madoqua kirkii. Classification (NCBI taxonomy): domain Eukaryota; kingdom Metazoa; phylum Chordata; class Mammalia; order Artiodactyla; family Bovidae; genus Madoqua; species Madoqua kirkii. Next base: position 15,253 of record SJYC01136211.1, read on the forward strand.
GGCCTTACCTGGGCTAGCCCCGCCCTTAAGAAAAACTGCAGCCAGTAATGAGAGTGCTGGGCAGCCTTCTTTGATTTTCTTCTTAGAACTATCTCTGATCCCAGTAAGGCTTTTAAGGGATTACTAAGTAAATTTCCCCAAGGCCCATGGAGAAAGCTTGCTGAGAATACTTAGCAGAAAGCTCCAAATCTGAAAGCCAGCCCCAGGAAGGGAGCTACCTGACACTTGCAGGGAGCCATCACTTCAAAGGATAAGCAGAGGGTCTCTCCCGGGGATCAGGATGTAATTCTCTCTTTGGGCAGAATGTTCCAGCTTTTGGTAGGCAGCTTCCCAAATCCCCAAGAGGATGGATCTCACTAAGTCAAGTGGCTCTCCTATTACTTACTGCAAGGGACTTCTAAGCCTCAGGTGAAATGATTGCCTTGCATGTCGTTTTCATCCTTGCTAAAGGCTGAAAGCTTAGCACATTGTCCCCAGTAGCAGCATCTCCTCGGTGGGGGCAGGATGCAGCCGGGTCTGCAGGTGCTGCGTTTTCCCAAACACAGATCTAAACTGTATAGCAGGTTTAAATAATGATCAGATTTTATAGCCATGCTACTAATACTGAGAAAAAGCCTGAGTGTTCTAGAACCTTGCCGAGAAGGTCTGACATAGGAGAAAGGTAAAGGTACAAGTTCCCACCTTCCTTAAAACAGTGCTGTGGCCTCCGTTAGTAACACAGAGTCCTGAAAATTGCCAGAGTACATAAGGGCAATCTAGTTTCAGGGCCGAAACTCTAGACTCTGCCCCTGAAACTTTTTTCCATATTTTCAAAACATTCTTTTCTTTGGGCTCTGTGGGCTGCTGATAAGCAATGCAATTGCACAAAGCAGAGCCTTTCTGCTGCATAAACTGGAAGTACCCTGACAATATTCCTTTTCCTTATAATAGGCTATTGCCTTTACTTGTTTGAAATCTGACTAGCGTATTTCCAACTTTTGCCAGCAAATTTCCTCTTTTGCCTTCAGATGACAATTTCCCCCTCATTTTCCTTCCTGGAAAATCCAAGAAATTCAAAGGAAATTTTGTCCTTTTTCAGAAGGTGAGACCCTTAGAAGTAAAGAATGAATTGCCTGGAGTCATGCAGATGCTAAGACACAGAAATTGAGATCTCCCAGACTCCACCCTCGTTCTACATAATGGTGATGGTGCCTACACTCTGCATTCACAGTATCCACACAGGGCTTGCATGGGCATAGCTAATCCAGAGAGACAGCTTCTCACAGCCCAAGACTCCCTTCCTCCCTCCCTCCTCCTTCCTTTCTTCTTTACCTCTCTTCCTCCCTTCCCTCCAACCCTCCCTTTCTATTATTTTTCATTTAATAAAATGCTCTTGATATGTTTTAAGCATCATTCTTCTTGACAGTGTTTTTCTTTTTTTTCAAAAATAGCCATATACACATAGGCACAAATCGGTATACTTTATGTATGTTTTTCTTACAATCACGTAGAATGAGATTCCAACTAGAAGTAGTTGCTACGTGTCATTTTTAGATTGCCACAGAGACTAGAAAATTAAATTTGGCTGGTGCCTTTGCTCATCACATTCCGTAAAGCCTACTGTGGGCTCTGACACACTGTTTGGTTGCCTCACTGGAAACAGGAGGAATCAGATTTTGTTCTCTTCTTTATCCCAAGAAAATTCCCATTTGATCATAAAGCCCATTTACAGCAAGGCTGGTAAAGAGAGCATTCAGACCCTACTGTCTAAAGTTCTCATATTGAAACTTGAAGGGTTCTCCTAAATGCTTGTGTTTTTCTTGACAAAAAAATTATTTTTCCCTCCCGGAAATAACCTCTGATATCCAAAAGCTTCCTCTGATAGTCTCTTCTAATGTCAGGTCGCAGGCGACATCCCTCCTGTTTGCTGGCCAGGGGAAAGGAGGTCCCTGCGGCCCTCAGGATTCTCATGTTTCCTGGGTGCTAAAGAAATGTCCCATCCTCGTGACAAGCCAGCTTCTCTCTCACAAAGTTCCATAATGAGTGGCTGGGCAGGAAGAGCAAAAATGCTGATAATATTTTATGACACTAAATACAAAACAGCTCTTCAAATACAGAAACACAGATGATTCCTAAAAGTTTGCTTATGTTTGCTTCCGGTCGACACAGTCTTTGAAATTCAGCATTATGGGATTTACCAACCAAACCATACCAAACATGGCACCTCAGAAGAGAATTTTTCTGTGTGTGGAACAAGGTTGGGTGGGCTTGTCGCGGCAGTAGACTTGTCACCCAAATGACCTGCTAAACTTCGTGGAGGAGTGGCAGTTCTTACCCCTGGATCCATATGACAATCCCCTGGCCTGGGGCATAGTTCACAAATACCATTTCTGTGCACTACCCTCGAGGTTTCTTACCACCCCACACACTCTATCCAAGGGCCAGATATTAATATCTTAAAAAAATCTCTCTGGGTGACTTGTGTGTAGTCAGAATTGAGAATCATTAAAAGATCAGACTAAGCAGATCCAGTTCCCTGCAGAAACAATTAATCAAGTGCTACTGAATTGGGAGACTTCACTGTATCTGATTCAAACAAATGCCCTTCAGTTGTGCGTGGCTTTCTCAGGAGCTCACACACAAAAATGGCTATAATCAAAGTTTTCTGAAAGAGGCTCAGAGTAAATGTATAGATTTCTCAGCACATAAAATATTAATGCCAGTGTTCAATCTCACTAACTTACAATAGAAACTGCTGTATTGATTTGTGGTGCGGGGGAATAAATAGATGGTAATTTGAATCAAATGGCTCAGAAAATTCCCCTGGTAAATCTATCAACTAGGAAAATCATCTTTGAGAATAATGAGCATGTTATTTTCCCCAGTGGGCTTGAGCCCACCTGCTCAGGCCCACAGAGGAGGCAAGTCAGGGGCCCCCTGCCATCTTCCTCTCAGAGAAACTCTCTTTCCAGGCAGGGAAATGCTTCTCCTCATCCTGGGGCTGTGGATGGACACGTGGCCCACGTAGCCCTGTTGAGCAGGGAGGCAAAGGTGAGACAGAGGTGACCTGTCAGGCCCACTAGAGGCAGGGGCAGGGGGCATTGAAAAGAAGGGGTCTCTAGATGAAAGGGCACAGGGCCTTTGGTACCTATATAAGAAGGACTTTAAATTCTGGCTTCCCAATGGATTACTTGCAGAGCATTAAAAAATACTCCAGTGCCCAGGTTCTACCCTGGAACAAATAAGACAGAATTTTTGTGGGAAAGGTTGTGGCACCAAACAATTCTTAAAAAACATAGAGACTAATATGTAGACAGAGTTGAGAACCATCACTCTACTATCAGCTTCTCAAAGGCTAGCAGAATAAATTGGCTACTTATGTATTAACAGAATGGTTTCTTAAGTGTTGAAAAAGATCCTTTTTTCTCTGAGCTTCTCTCCAACAAATGCATTAATGCCTAAGATTCAACAGTTAGATATGCATTCCTTTGACTTAAAAAGAGGCTTTATCTTCTGTTATAAAGCACGCACTCCAGTAAGAAATGTATAGTCTTTTTCATCATTTAAACTTTTTTTTTTTTTAATGGATTTTTAATAGCAGAAAGGAAGACTATGAAGTCAGAGGAAATCTTAATGCACCAAGAAGGGCAGCAATGGGATGAGGAATGAGGATTGAAGACTAAGTTAGCATCTTATCGCTTTTGCCTAGAGCAAACTCTGGGAGATAGTGAAGGACAAGGAAGCCTGGCGTGCTGCTGTCCATGGGGTCACAAAGAGTAGGACATGAGTTAGTGAAGGAACAACAGCAGCAGAGCTGGTTCCAGAGGATGACTGTTAACACGGCTGGCTTCAGGGGAGCTGTAGGCTGGCAGTCCCACTTCTGACACTGTGAAGACTCAAAATTCAGCAGTCACATGATTCACTATAGCAACAAGGCCATGTCAAACCAATCTTCAAATCTTTCAATTGTTAAGAATCCAAGAACAGATCAAGGCCAGTGTCATGAGTTGATAGATGAGGAAATAGGCTGGGAATGACAGACTGGGATTTTGAGTCAGGTCCCTTTCCTAATTCACACTCTCTTTCACAAGAAGACCAACCTCTCCCTTCTTTGGATTTACTTTGCCCTTTGAGAATTAATGGGTTTCCCTGGTGGCTCAGACAGTAAAGCGTCTGCCTGCAATGCGAGAGACCTGGGTTCGATCCCCAGTTGGGAAGATCCCCTGGAGAAGGCAATGGCAATCCACTCTAGCACTCTTGCCTGGAGAATCCCATGGATAGAGGACCCTGGTGAGCTGCAGTCCATGTCTCCTGCCCCTACAGGCATTTACTGACAATTATGTCTTTCTGTTCCCTTAATATAGAGGGATCCTCACTTATAGATGATTGTGTTTTAACAGTTTAGCTATAAGATGGTTATTTGAAATTTAGAATTCACTGCCCTATAGAAACAAGATTATATACAGCAGTTAGTTTCCCAGATTAATTCGAGAACAACTTCAGTCATAAGTATTCTTGAAATGATGTGCCCATAGACAACCATCATAGAAGCAGGAGTTTATCATGTCAAGATATCTTAACTTGTAAATCCAGCTCCTCTGTTTCTGCCCCAAGAATTAAATATTCTTTCCTCAAATGTCTCCCATCATTCCTACCATCACATTTTAGGGCAAGGATGTCTGTGCATAACTTGGTAAGTCACTAAATTTAATTCTGTCCCTGAGTTTGGGGTGGGGAGTGAAGAGTCTTCTCCCAAGAAGTATTATGTATTATTTTACAAATGTATACATTTATAAATGAGTGACATCGATAAAATTCATATATTCATTTCTTAGCAGAATTGTTTTCATCTAGGAAAAATAATTAGATTTTTGCACTTAAAATTCAACGAAGATATCAACTGTACCAGGTCTAATCATATTTAATAATAGCAACTTACACATTTTGTATCTTGAAACCATGGTGTAGAGAATGCTATCTTTGAGTATGCTTGGCATTTCAGTAACAAACTCAAGTGACAGAGTGACTTCAGCCAAACTAAAGATATGTGATAGATATATTAATGGAAAGAAATGTGTTCCTAAAGATGACTTAAGATGGTATAGGAGTTTTGGCAGGATGTATCCACTGCAGCTGAAGGTTTATCTTTATGTCTTATAAAGTGACAGAGTTGTGTCAGGCTTCACAAAAGAATGGGACTGTTGGCCATACAACAAAAGTCCTACAGGCAAGAGTAAGTAGCCCTATAGGAATTAAGACAAAAGAACCATGAACGCAGCCCTCCATGGAGTAGGGAGCTTGCCTTTCAAGCCACAGAGAATTTTGTCAGATAAAAGGAAAACAGAAACAACAGCTAAAGCAACAAGGAAAGAAACAAAAATCAGGGTGGGAAGTTATCAGAGCAAATTTTAACACTTGCAGCTTCTGACTGCTGGGGTAGGGTTGGATTCTGAATGAGCCAGAAGAAAACTTTTAAACTTTTTCTACCCAAAAATGGTTTCTTTCTTGAGCCACCTACTGCCAGTGGATGACGTAAGAACTGTCTGAAATGTTGATCAGTACCTAACTTCCTATACAGATCCTCTGTTACCCTTTTAACTTCAAGGGTATATAAATCCATCCATCCATCCATATACACAAATGAATACATCATGAGCACTTACGAAGTGGCAGGCAATGGTGTAAGCTCAGATGATAAAGCAGTCAATAATAAAAAGTCACTCCCTTTATGGGAGAAACAGTGAGCAAGTAATTACATAGTATCAAGCAGACGGGATCTTTAGAAAAGTAAAGCAGTGTAAGAAAATATAGTGAAAATGCTGTGCAGAGCTCTTTTAGATAGGATGGCCCTGTTTAGGAGACGAATTTTGAGTAAAGTCCTGAATGAAAAAGAATCAGTTTTTAGAAAACCTGAGAAAAAGATGTTCCAGGTGGACAGGTCTACTAGAGCAAAGGCGCTGGGGGCAAGAACAAGCTTGGCAGATTGGGAGCAAAGAAGACGACCACTGGAGAGGAGTGAAGATGATAGATGAGATCACAGAGTGTCCTGTGGACCTTGGTAAGGAATGTTAGGAGGAAACTATTTAGAGATTTGGAGACAGGGGGCTGATATAAAATGATTTTGCTTTAAAAGCCATCCTATAAAATCAGTTTCTGATGGAAGAGTAAGGACTGAATTTATCCTTCTGCCTGAAACAATTGGGAACCAGACAAAATAGAGCGAGCAACAACTTTCAAAACAGTGGGCACCATGTGAAAAGGGTCTCGGAGAGACGAAAAACAAATCAGTTGACTTCTAAGATTGCCTGGTTTACTGCCTGGAGAAAGTTTCCAGGCCACAGGAAGGGAGGGGGAAGCTGGGCAGGGCCCACTGATCTCATGAGATGATGAGGCAGCTGCGGGCCTAGGGAAGCCAAGGTACGTGAGATGGCAGAGGAGCAAAGAGGAGAAGGCTGTCCAGGGGACCCCAGGGGTCTGCAGAGGCTCATGCAGCCTGGGGTGATTAGGGCAAGTGCGTGAAGAAATTACCTAACCTTGGGGAGAGACGTGAAAGAATGAGAAGAAACAGTACCCAGCAATCACAACAGACCAGGAATAGTGCCTGCTCCAACAGTTAGTGGGGAGAACCTCTTAATTCAGAGGGCATTTAATAGCACTGAGAAGTGTCTTGCAACACCCATGGGGAAAATTTACTGACACTAAATGCTGCTATAGTTCTGCTAACAAAGCTTCAAAACGAGACCCAATAGGAACCAATGGGATCTCAGAACCAGAACAAAGCTCAAGAATATTTGTAGGCATACGAAAATATCCAGCACCCCACAGAGTACCGCTCATAGTGTCTGGAATCGATGTGTGTGCACATGCTCAGTCACCCCAGTCCTGTCTGACTCCTGCGCTCATGCCCAGTCACTTCGGTCCTGTCTGACTCCTTGTGACCTGATGGACTGCTGCCCACCAGGCTCTTCTGTCCATTGGATTCAAAGGGGTGTGAAAAACAAACAAACAAAAAAAGAAAAATAATGAAATGAATCAATCATTTGCAACTACCTTTTAGATAACACTTATGATGAATGAGATTATGACATTTAAACAGTTATTACTAGGAAATTCCTTGGTGATCTAGTGATTAGGACTGAGCACTTTCACCGCAGTGGGCCAGGTTCAGTTCCTGGTCAGGAAACTAAGATCCTGGAAGCCTCACAGCATAGCGGGGAAAAAAACAAAAAACACAGTTATTACTATAATTGTATTCCCTCTATTGAAGAAGTTAGAAGTATGAACAAGCAAAGACATGGAAAATATAAAAGCAACCCCAAGTTAACTTAGAGTGATTAAAACCACATGTCTAATTAAAAACTTCACCAGGTAAGATTAACAGAAGATCAAACTTGCAGTTGAAAAGATTATGAAGCTTGAAGACATAGCAATAGGCTAAAAATTATGGGGAAGACTGTGCAAACAACAAAAAAGATCACAGTGTTGGTGATCTGTGTGATGACTTCAAATGACCAGATATACACATGATTAGAGTTCCCAAAGGACAGGAGAGGGGGGTGAGACGTGAACCTAGTTGAAGAAATAATTGAGGAAAACTGTTAAAATTGATGGAACTATAAACCCACAGATCCAAGATGCTCAATAAACCTCAAGGATAAGAAATGTGAGGAAAACTCTACCAAGATGCATCATCATCAAATTAAGGAGAAATGTTTTCTAAAAAGTTTTGTAAAAAATGCAAAAATGTTCATGTTTTTATGCATCTCTTGGTAAATCTGATCAAAACCTAAGTGATTCTGATATTATAAAGAACTATGGTTTTAGAAATTTTCATAAAAAATAAAGCCAAATAAGTTTTGCTTTAAATGCAGAAGTGTACCTTTTTCATCAATACAGAATATATGTCCAATACTGATTACAATCATAGAAAAATGTCTTATTAGCACTGTTAGTATCTCCCATTTTATACTAGGATTTATGTATTCATTAAAGATATCTTTAAACAGAACAAATGGGTACTAAGTTGAGTTGGAGAAAGTAGTGTGTATCATACAATTAATGTACAAGGTAATAGACCAGCTAAACCTGGTGACCATGATTTGTTTGTTAGATAAAACTCTGCATGAATATTAATATGTCAGGTTGCTTCATTTTGATCAGTACTTACCATTCTTGTTTACTGAGACTAATACATTGCTTCATGAAGCTGTAGAATGGCTATAAAATGGTTAACAAATGACTTAGAAAACTACTATGTAAAAAAGAATAAGGCACAAGACAGAGTTGAGTGATTGTAATTCTGAAAAGGAATTAAGCTCTGATTTTTAAAATGATATTTTTGGAGGCTGAGCTCTTTTCTTTCAAATAAAAATTTAAAAAAATCTAAGTCCATTCAAATACCAGTTTCCCGTCATTTGAGTCAGATTCACTATATGGTAAAATCAACTGATGGATTGTGCAGAATTCTTTGTTTGAACTGGATGAAAAAAATTGTCAAAAACAAAAGTTGTTTCTGCTTTTGTACAAGTGCATCCCTTCTCCTGCTGGTGTACCAAAAGGGCTTGCCATTTTCTCAAAGGGATAGAATGCAAATAAATGTAACATAAATACTGATGAATCCTAGTCCTCTAAGACATTATCTTGTAAAGGAAAGTAATCAGATCACTGCTCTGAAGAAAGCAAATGTATTCACCTATGAATAAACCTGATGTGTGAGAAAACTGGACTTGATTTTTAGTTCAAGTAAGGTTAAACCCAGAACAGTGATGAAAAGTAAGACTGCTATTTCAGCCTTTAAGCAAAGGAAGCATCTATTTTACAAATAGTTTTTAATAAATGATGCAATAATTTTTATGACAGTATAATGTTTTAATAAGAATTAGATACCAAAATCACTCCAGATGGTGACTGCAGCCATGAAATTAAAAGATGCTTGCTCTCTGGAAGAAAAACTATGGCAAACTTAGATAGCATACTAAAAAGCAGAGATATCACTTTGCCTATAAAGTCAGAGCTATGGTTTTTCCAGTAACCATGTATAGATGTGAGAATTGGACCATAAAGAAGGCGGAGCAGTGAAGAATTGATGCTTTCCAATTGTGGTGTTGGAGAAGACTCTTGAGAGTCCCTTGGACTGCAAGGATATCAAACCAGTCAATTCTAAAGAAAACCCAGCTCTGAATATCATTGGAAGGACTGATGCTGAAGCTGACACTCCGATACTTTGGCCACCTGATGCAAACAGCCAACTCATTCGAAAAGACCCTGATGCTAGGAATGATTGAAGGCAGAAGGAGAAGGGGACAGCAGAAAATAAGATAGTTGGATGGCGTCACTGACTCAATGGACATGAGTTTGAGCAAACTCCTGGAGAAAGTGAAGGCCGGGGAAGACGTGTGCTGCAGTTCATGGGGTCACAAAGAGTGGGACATGACTCATTGATTGAACAACACCAACAAGGCATCAGGTCTTTCTAAAGTCTGTAAGTAAAAGAGACAATGATGCAGCCTAAATCTGCAGGTTTTTATTTAATTTTTGAAAAACTTACAAATGCCAGTAAGCCATTTCACCTTGAGAAGTGAGACTGCAAGATTCTTCAATTTCTTCCAAATGATTCTCAGGGAGGGTCGTTTCTAAAGCAATCAAGCCATTAAAAGATGAGGGGAATAGTGAAAGAGTAGTTAGAACAGTGGCGATGGGTGCAGTGCCCTGAGACAGAGAATTCTTCAGCGACTGTGGGAGCCCAGAGGCGAGGGGATGATCTTCCTTTCCTCAGTGACTCTGAGTTATTTTCCTCTCTTTCCGTTCCCTCTCACTTTTAGATTTTTTTCCTTATAGGCCAGAAATTTTTAAAAAACAAGAGGAGTGAGCTGCCCCCAGAATGTCATATAAGAGTATCCAACTTGGAATAGTCTCTTTAGTGGAACAAAAACAAAACTTTGAAGCAAGAAAGAACATTTAAAAGAAACCTTCAAAGACTGGAATCATTTCTATGATGGAAAAGCTCTCAAGGACTACTTACACTTATTTATTATCATTAGTCAATTTATGGGACATTTTTATGATCAATAAATATTTTTAGAAAATGCTGCAATGAGTCCGAAGAGGGATAAGATGTGATACTGGGGGAAAAAATTAAATGAAGCATAGCAACAAATGTTTTTAGGCAGAAAGCAAACTTTGTGCTCCATGGAGGTCTATGCAAATATTAATACAATGCCAAAATTATACATAAATACTCTGGATACACAAATACTCCTGCTTGATTCTCTTCATTTTATAGCTTAGGAAAATTCCCTGGAACACATTGGCCAAATAACTATGAGAGACCAGAATCTACCTTACAAAAAATGCAATTTAGTTCAAACTAGTTCTTTTGTGATCCTTAAATGTGTTCAGAATTTAGCTGAAATGGCTCCCAGAGCTAGGAAGGAAAGAGAAAACTTTACTTAAACATCAGAGGAATATTATAGAAAGACATGGCTTCAGGGGTATGGCTGATGAGACATTTCTTAAAAACAAAACAAAAATTTTAGATAGGATGAATAAGCTTGACATGGGAGTGGTGTTGTCTTCAGAAAACTCAGTCTGAGTTTATCAGAATATTTTTGTAATAAGTGGTTCCTTTCTTCTTCTTAAATACCAATGTCAATAATAACAATGCTAATATTTGCTATCTTAAGAACAAGTGAATAATTTATTCTGATTTTGTTACTCTGAAACACTTTATGAGTGCTTCAATTTAAAAAATCTCCTAGAGTAAGACATGGCCACTTTAAATTTTCAGTTAGTATTCTCTGCAGAAAAAGAAATACAAAAACTTTAAAAATGATTTTTTCCCCTTGTACATATGTTCCCAGGTCATATATATCTTATCCTTTTTTGCTCTTCTCATAGATTCTACTTGATATGGATGATTATTGCCTATTGCAGAGACATCTCATCTACCTGTTTAGAGAAATTCTGTTATAAAGCAAAAATGAATGTTCCCAGTTTATTCACCATATATTTCTAAAAAGAAAAAGAAAACTAAAACCAACTCCCAGAAAAAAAAAGAGGGAGCTGCATAATAAATATGTTTATTTATTGGTTCATCCCCTTTCCCTTAGCCCTCCAGTATATGTCCGGGTTCACAGGGAATAGAGGATGCCCTGTTCATTCACATGTGTTTCTTGTGTCGTGGGACACTCAGCACTTCCTGAAGAAGCCCCCGATGCAAGGATCCAACTCTCCACATGACCGATGACGCTACAAGCCCTGTCTTGCCCAGCAACAACCATCCCTCTTCCCAGTCACAAGATTCATTGAAAACATCTGAAAATTTATTTTGGCTCATGTTTGTTAAAACACACAATGGTTTGATAGTCCACTTCTCTTGCCCACAAGTAAGCTTTCAAATTTTGTCTTCCAGTACGAAACTGTTCCTTATTATTGGTGTTGGCATATAGCTCATGTTAACAGTTAACACACACCCCTCCACAAAGGAGAGAATAAGGGCTAAACTGTTAGTTGTGAACAGCCAGTGTTTCTCAACTAAGAAGAGGATCTCTTGCTAGTATTATGACACATGGCTCAAAAGATGCCAGGCTGCCTTGGCATGCTGCCTTTGGCAATCTGCCTTCATATGGGCCAAGATAAGGGTGGGATCAGCCAGAAGTATGATCAAATAGCTTTCTCATGATTAGACTGATAGGCAGTTGAAGTGAGATGATCAGCTTGGTTCTAATGGATATACCAGTGGCCCATGTCCTTGAATTTAACAAGGTGAGGACCTTCAAAGGGAGACGTGAAGAGAGCTGTTCCCTCCACTCCTGGAATGGGGAAGACTTACTTTCATTAGTGTCGCTTATTTGAAGGGTGACTATGCCACTTAGTGTCTCAACGGGAATACCTCTGAAGTGAAAGCAGGTGTTGATGGCAATTACACTGGAATAACAGAAGTCACCAGGACTGTCTCAGGCCAAACAGGATGTTTGCTCCCCCTACTTAGTTACAAGTACATCAGCTCTTACAGCAATCCATCCATCCATCTGTAGACCATTTTCTACTGTTTGCAAAAGTCTTGCATCTGTTTTCATTCTTTTCTTCTTCAGTAAACCAAGTCTATTTTTGAGGTTCTTTCCACAGTGCAATAAAGTTCACTTCATGCTGTAAAAATTTAAGGTTTATTTTTTAGACTTTTCAGGGTTGGAGAAGAGGGACCTGTCCTCTCTAGGATGGTATACAGAGCCTAGCACAGCAGTTGTGGTTGTGTGGTCTTCTAATATCATTTGTTTTGTTCTCTGCAGAGAATTTTTCAAAGGAAAAGAAAAATCTCCTTCCCTTTTGAGCCATCTAGCAACTTTGGCCAGTTCAGGAATACACACTTGTGTGGTATGGATGGAGATGAATGTGGCTCTGATTGTTTCAAAGTGAGAAAGTAGCAAAGCTTACCCCAACTTGAAAAGATGACCAGGCTGACTGTGATGAGACCACAGGCTGTGTGCTCCTAAGATCCAGTAGGCTACATTGCTCTGGAAAATGTGCTCCCTGACTGAGCTGTGGGGAGTTCCATGTAAGCTTGAATGAGGATATATTCCTAGAAATCAATTTTCAGACCTGGAGAAGACTTAAGTCATCAGCCCAACACTTTTATTTGGACCAGAAAAGTGAGGAGATTTGTCTACTGCGTCAGGGCCTAAACTTGCTTCTGATTCCTTCTCCAGGACCTCTGACCCAGTTCCACTGTGTTTCACAGCACCAAGGGCAAGAGTCACATAGACTGTAATAGTCTGATTTACAATGTATAATATATGGGGGTGGTCTTTATTAAATTTTGAGTTGGTCACTTTATAACACTGACGTTGTCATGAGTTTTTATTCCAGTTTGACTATTAACTACAGGGAAAAATTTGGTAAGACCATTTCTCAGTGTGATTTCCTCCCCAGCAATTTTGGGGCTAAGCTAGATAAAGTTCTTTCAAAGGCTCCTTTAGCTTGGATTCCCAGTTAACCAACTCTTCTAATTTTACCATACTGATGTACAAGGTCATTGGAATAATAACTACAGTATAAATCTCCAAACCATAGGAAATTAGCAGAAGGGAGGATCAAAATCTTCTGCCTTACTTTTTCTTTTCTTCCCTACTTCCTCCTCCTAACTGTTTTCCTTATTCCTCTTTATTCATCATTTATTTCTACTTTTTCCTTCCATTTATTTCTAAATTTCCTCACTGTAACATTTTCTTTCCTTCTGATACAAAAAATAGCATAGTATTAACATCTAGGTAACACAAAAATAGAGAAAAGAAATATTGCTTGTAATGTAATAAGTCAATTTGTCTTTCCATAGATGGTCAAATATTCACAGAAAGAGCCACAGAGGCATCATTCAACCAGATTCCCACCTCAAGAAGGTGACATACAGTTATCATGAAGTTATTCAGTTCAGTTCATTAGCTCAGTCATGTTCAACTCTGTGACCCCATGGACTGCAGCACACCAGGCCTGTCCATCACCAACTCCCGGAGTTCACTCAAACTCATGTCCATTGAATTGGTGATGCTATCCAACCTCTCATCCCTGTCATCCCCTTCTTCTCCTGCCTTCAATCTTTCCCAGCATCACAGTCTTTTCCAGTGAGTCAGCTCTTTGCATCATGTGGCCAAAGTATTGGAGTTTCAGCTTCAACATCAGTCCTTCCAATGAACACTCAGAACTGATCACCTCCAGGATGGATTGGTTGGATCTCCTTGCAGTCCAGGGCACTCTCAAGAATCTTCTCTATACCACAGTTCAAAAGCATCAATTCTTTGGCACTCAGTTTTCATTATAGTCTAACTCTTACATCCATACGTGACTACTGGAAAAACCATAGCCTTGACTAGATGGACCTTTGTTGGTAAAGTAACGTCTCTGCTTTTTAATATGAAGTTGTTCAGGTCCTTATAAATCCCACATATATGAGAACAACAAGTTATCCATGACCAGTAGAAATGCAGCCTCTCCCAGTGCACTGAGAGTCAAAAGTGGCAAATGACAGCAAAGTGTGAGACAGCCTTGAGGCCTTGAAAGTTCTACAAAGATCAAATTCAGATATGACATGTAAGAATCTGTCTGCCAGTAAAGATAGAGACTAATGGTTTGTTTTAGTTTTTGAATTATCATGGAAGAAAAGGAAAATGAAATACTTCTTATTGCTTAAATATAGGTATGTTAAAAATGCTATTTTTTTAGCATAAACATACCACAGGGCAATTATTTTAACGTGTATCACAATCAAATGGAGGGGAAAAGGCAACAGAAAATTTTAATGGTAGTGATTTGAGAAGAATAACAAATGCTTGTATTTTTCTTATTGCTCTTTTCTCCCTTTTTCCTGTAAAAATTTCCTGCATATAATTTTTATTGATATTTAACAATCATATTTTCCACCAGGAGATTACAACCCCACAGTAGTACTTTCACTAAAGTGGGGTAAATAAGTCTCACACAAATGTTAAGCAGCAACTCTCTTAGCACAAAGAGAGCTTCTTTAATATTTTAGCCCCCAGAGTTAGCATCTCAGCATTTAGAACTTCTAAGACTATACAAAGAAACTCTTGTTTGGTCTCAATGAAGATCAAAAGATTTGGCTTTTGGAAAAGGCAGGTTGGGTAATTATAGTTGCTGAGAGGAACAATATCTCTTGTTTTTCTCTGTCATGTTTGAATGCACAGATTTCTGACTATATGTTAAAAGCATCACTTTTCCCTTTTTACTATGCTTAAGAGAGCTAAATATATGTGGTAACGAAAAACCCCTTCAGCCTTTGACTGCAAAAAAAAAAAAAAAAGTAGCATAAATTTGGCCAGACAAAAAAGGCAATTCTCTAAATATACTCTAATCTCTATATTTTTATCAAACTAATTAACCCTTTAAAAGCATAGAGTCATCATCCTGTCTATCAAGCTTAAGAACCTGAAAAATTGCTAGAAATTATTGCCAAATGGGAACAGTATTAAATTCAACTACTGATGTAGAATTCTAAATCTCTATGTCTAGTCAAGGCTATGGTTTTTCCAGTGGTCATGTATGGATGTGAGAGTTGGACTGTGAAGAAGGCAGAGTGCCGAAGAATTGATGCTTTTGAACTCTGGTGTTGGAGAAGATTCTTGAGAGTCCCTTGGACTGCAAGGAGATCCAACCAGTCCATTCTGAAGATCAACCCTGGGGTTTCTTTGGAAGGAATGATGCTGAAGCTGAAACTCCAGTACTTTGGTCACCTCATGCGAAGAGCTGAGTCATTGGAAAAGACTCTGATGCTGGGAGGGATTGGGGGCAGGAGGAAAAGGGGACAACAGAGGATGAGATGGCTGGATGGCATCACCAACTGGATGGATGTGAGTTTGAGTGAACTCTGGGAGTTGGTGATGGACAGGGAGGCCTGGCTTGCTGCGATTCAGGGGGTTGCAAAGAGTCAGACAACTGAACTGATACAAATCTTAAATGACTGACAGTGCTTGTGGGCAACAAACATAAAAGTCAATAAAATGAACCATAACAAAGCACTGAAGGATAGAGTCAACAGAATGAAAGGGCAAGCTATAGGCTGGGAGAAAATATTTGCAAATTGTCTATCTGATAAGGGATTAATATCCAGAATATACAAAGACAATAAAAAGTAATAGCCTAATTTAAAAATGGGTCAAGATGGTGGAATAAGATGACATATTTGCCTCTCTTCACAAATACATCAAGAATGCATCTACATACGGGACAGTTCTCACAGAGCACCCGCTGAACACTAGAACACCTCAGACACCAGAAGGACGAGAAAAATCCCCATGTAACTGGGTGGGATTAAAGTAAGGGAAAAATTTTAAAAAAGAGGGAATGGGAAGGGACCAGCAACCCTGGCAGGGACCCGACGGTGAGGCGGGGTTCTTGCCTTCAGAAAAGCCCGTTCACAGAGGGGAACGCAGCTGAGGCAGAATGGGGCCTCCGGGGAACTGGAGGAGAAGGCAGCAGTCGGCCTGTGGAAGGCAGGACGAGTACGAACTGCGCTCACAGTCCGGGTGTCTGTCTGTGCTTCCGCGCGGTGCACCCCAGCCTGAGTGGTGTGTCTCCTGGCATAGAGCAGGGCTAGGTGCTCGAAAGTGGGGTTTGGAGAGTGGACCCAGGAGGGGACAGCTGTTCGCTTTGAAATGATAGCCTGAAGAGACAGGAAAGGAATAGGAGTTCCACAACCAGGAAGGTTTTCAGAAGAACTCCAGGGCGCTGTAGAAGCAAGGCACCACTGTTGAATGGCGTGCAAAGGGCGGGTCCGCCATTACAAATCCCCTTCCTCCCTCCAGGCCCCTGCAGGCTCCGCAGTCCTGAGGAGTGCCACTGTCAAAGCCTCCTCCGGAATCGGACCTGGGTGTGCCAGCACGAGATGGGAAGCTGCCAGTGCTGGTGGGAGCTGAGTGCTCAAGTGTAGGCGTTGCAGAGCAGACCCAGGGAGAGGACTGCTGTTGGCTATGCAGATACAACCTAAGGGCATGGGAGTGAAGTGTTCCAAAGCCAGGAGTGCTCCTGGAGAAACCGTGGTCTGCCTTGGAAATAAAGTGCCCTGGTTGAGTGGCCCGCCAGCGTAGGGAATGCCGTTGCAACTCCACCCCCCACCTGCTAGCCCCGCCTCATGGGCACTGGGAGGGGCTTCCAGCTGAGCACGTTGGCCTGCCCCTCAAGCCAAGGCTCTGAGCAATGCCCCTGCCAAAACCACCTCCAAATTCAGTCCTGGGCGCTGCAGCCTGAGACAGGAAGCCACTGATGATGGTGGGGTCTGAGTGCTCAAGTGTGGGGTAGAAGAAAGGATCTAGGGAGAGGATCAAAAGGAATCCAAATTGAAAAAGAAGTAAAATTGTCACTGTTTGTAGCTGACGTGATACTGTACATGGAAAATCTTAAAGATGCCACCAGGAAGCTAGTAGAGCTAATTGATGAATTTAGTACAGTTTCAGGCTGCAAAATTAGTACACAGAAATCTCTTGCATTCCTATACACTAACAACAAAAAATCAGAAGGAGAAATTAAGGAAACAATCCCATTTGCCACTGCAGCAAAAAGAATAAAATATCTAGGAATAAACCTACCTAAGGAGGCAAAAAGCCTGTACTTAGAAAAACTATAAGATACTATCGAAAGAAAAAAAAATACAGAATGGGAGATGTGCCATGTTCTTGGATTGGAAAAATCAATATTGTGAAAATAACTATACTACCCAAAGCTATCTATAGATTCAATGTATTACTTATCTAATTACCAAGGGTATTTTTCACAGAATTAGAACTTTTTTTTTTACAATTTGTATGGAAACACAAAAGGCCCCAGATAACCAAAACAATCTTTAGAAAGAAATACAGAACTGGAGGAATCAAGCTCCCTGACTTAAAACTACGCTAAAAAGCTACAGTCATCTAAACAGTGGGTTACTGGCACAAAAGCAGAAATATAGACCAATGTTATAGGATAGAAAGCCCAGAGGTAAAACCACACATCTATGGTCACCTAATATATGACAAAGGAGGCAAGAAGATACAATGAAAAAAGTCTCTCTTCAATAACTGGTGCTGGTCACATTAATGTTTAATTTTCCTCCAATTACAAATTTTAATAAGAAAAATAAAATTTCTGTCACCCTGAAAAAATAAGTGGTGCTGGGAAAACTGGACAGCTACATGTAAAATAAAGAAATTTGAATACTTCTAACACCATACACACACAAAAAAACCTCAAAATGGATTAAAGACCTAAATGTAAGATTCAGTTCAGTTCAGTTCGGTTGCTCAGTCGTGTCCAACTCTTTGCGACCCCATGAATCGCAGCACGCCAGGCCTCCCTGTCCATCACCAACTCCCAGAGTTCATTCAGATTCACGTCCATCGAGTCAGTGATGCCATCCAGCCATCTCATCCTCTGTCGTCTCCTTCTCTGCCTGCCCCCAATCCTTCCCAGCAACAGAGTCTTTTCCAATGAGTCAACTCTTCGCATGAGGTGGCCAAAGTACTGGAGTTTCAGCTTTAGCATCATTCCTTCCAAAGAAATCCCAGGGTTGATCTCCTTCAGAATGGACTGGTTGGATCTCCTTGCAGTCCAAGGGACTCTCAAGAGTTTTCTCCAACACCACAGTTTAAAACATCAATTCTTCAGCACTCAGCCTTCTTCACAGTCCAACTCTCACATCCATCCATGACTACTGGAAAAACCATAGCCTTGACTAGACAGACCTTAGTTGGCTTCTCTGTCCATGGGATTCTCCGTCCATGGGATTCTCCAGGCAAGAATACTGGAGTGGATTGCCATTTCCTTCTCCAGGAGAACTTCCCGACCCAGGGATCGAACCTGGGTCTCCCTCATTAGAGGCAGACGCTTTAACCTCTGAGCCACCAGGGAAGCCCTTACTTAATACTGAACTATATACTTAAAAATGGTTAAGACCGTAAATTTTATATGTATTTTATAACAATTTTTAAAAATTAGATGCTTAGAAAAGGAACTATGATTTAAAACTGTAGTTCTTAAATCTACTACAAAGAACTTGCTTTTTTGTATATTAAAAAAAGATTACAGACATTATCAAACTCTAAAAAGACATAGTCTCACATAAGATATTATAGAGTAAAACATGAACAAAGATAAAAGGTCAATGACAATACTAGGCAGACTCCTTTAGTCAAGGGGTTAATAAAGAAATACAACCTGGTGAATGAAGTAGAAACAGATGCCCTTCATAGACATGGTAATGAGTTACTTTTCTAGAACTTTAACATGAGATTGGACCAAACAGAGTATAAAATACAGCGAGGGCTCCTCTTATTTTCCTTCAAGTCTTTTATCATTAATATGAGCATTTAACAATTTTGTGGAATCCTGGTGAGAAGATATTCTTTTTATTCAGTACACCTATCAACAGACATTTTAAATCAAAAGAATGCTTCGGTTAACTGGAACCTTTTTGGAAAATATTATTCACATCTCCTATAGTTACTTCTTTCTGTAAAAGTCTCACCACAAGTACCAGAGGTTTAAATTAGATGTGAGGGGTTCTCTGATGGTA
The DNA here is from genome assembly GCA_006408675.1 of Madoqua kirkii. Classification (NCBI taxonomy): domain Eukaryota; kingdom Metazoa; phylum Chordata; class Mammalia; order Artiodactyla; family Bovidae; genus Madoqua; species Madoqua kirkii. Next base: position 34,289 of record SJYC01136211.1, read on the forward strand.
AGCGAATGTGGCACATTCCCAGCCACTGCGGTCCAGAGTTGCCCTTGAATTTGAACAACCCCTGGCCCACTGATGCTTTTGAACTCTGGTGTTAAAGAAGACTTTTGAGAGTCCTTTGGACTGAAAAGAGATCCAACCAGTCCATCCTAAAGAAAATAAGTTCTGAATATTCACTGGAAGGTCTGACGCTGAAGCTGAAGCTTCAATACTTTGGTTACCTGATGCGAAGAACTGACTCATTGGAAAAGACCCTGATGATGGGAAAGATTGAAGGCAGGAGGAGAAGGGGATGACAGAGGATGAGATAGTTGGATGGCACCACCGACTCGATGGACATGAGTTTGAGCAGGCTCCAGGAGTTGGTGATGGACAGGAAAGCCTGGCATGCTGCAGTGTGCCAATGGGTCACAAAGAGTCAGACACAACCGAACAACTGAACTGAATGGACTGGCCCAAGTGCAGCTTCACAGCTGAGGCTCTGATCCAGGAAGACACAAGTGCTGGTATATGCTCCACCCTTAAGCTAACTGCCTTCTAGAAGCCTTCTCGTATAGTGAATTCTGAACCTGTTCCCCTTTACTTGAGACTCTCCCCGCCTCAGTTCAGTTCAGTCGCTCAGTCGTGTCCAACTCTTTGCAACCCCATGAATCACAGCACGCCAGGCCTCCCTGTTCATTGCCATCTCTCGGAGTTCACTCAGACTCATGTCCCTCACCCAGCCAAAAAAAAAAACAAAACCAAAAAACCTCAAGGTCGGTTTAAATGCCTCAGGTTCTACTTTCTCTCTCCACAGACATTATGACTAAACATGTGGCTTCTTAAAGCAGATCAGAGATAAATTTTTAAATTAGTATGTTTGATATTCTCAACCAGCAAGATTGAATCTGACTCTTCTACTGATTTTAGAAATTTAGGAAATTAACCTCAATTGCATGTAACAAACCGATCATAGCTCATTGAAGGTGATTTGCCCAATAGCTTTTAATAAGCTTTTTGTTTGTTTAGATCTAGCTTTAGAAAAAGATGTGACTCTTTCAATGCCTCTGCTTTGACCCTGGTGGACAGGAGTATTCTCAGTTTAACCCATGCTGGTTAGCGCTGTACTCAGGGTTGATAAACAGACCTAACGTGAACACAGATTCAGAGACCTAACATAGTGAGGGTAGAGATTCTGGTTCCTATGAAAGATGTTTCAGTGTGGTCATCATTCTTTCTCCATACTTCATCACTCATTTGTATTTTGCTGTTTAAAACATTTCAATTTTAGAGTCCCATTGAAAGTTCCAACTTGGTATGTTTAAGTGCTTGTTTACATTCTAATTCAAAATGTTATTTGCATCTCAACCACGGAAAAAAACAATAGGGTTTTTATTTCTCTTAGTTAGAATTCCCCAAGCCTTGAAAAGAACTGAAACTAAGCAGTTTAAACAACACATCCAGAATAACAAAGTTACAGCACAATGAAGGCATCTATCGAGATGGAGTCCATACATCACAAAGGCTGTACACATTTCTAGCAGGAAGGTCAGCATGTCTGCACCCAAAGATCTCCAATGACTTTCCTGAAATATCTAGTTCTTTTCCTTTGAAGAAAATGCTTCACGAGGTAGAGATGTACCAGTGTCTCATGCGATGTGTGAGTTGCTGTGGTAAGCTATCCCCCTTTCCCTTATGGAACAAGCAACGCATTGTAATCCCTAACAGAAAACTCCAGCTGTTCCTTTACACACCAGTCTTTTGGCAAAGGTTCAGAGTTTTCCCCCCCTTGAATAGTCATAATTCATAGAGAGAGCCAGACACACAGATTTCTTTTTTCAACTGACTGCGTGTTTCTTTGGCTATCTTATCCCTAATTGCTCCCTATAAACCCACCCCTCCACACTGGAGAACTAGAGGAAATCAGTTTCATGAAACAGTAAACACAAGATTCAAAATTTCACTTTTTCAGACATATACAACATTTATTGCCAATTTTGATTCAAGGGGAGGAAAATTGCGTAAGTCAGTTATTAGGAGCTGCAGGTGTGCTTGGAGAGGGAGAAGCCTTCTTATTCAGGAACTACAGATAATCCCTCTTATAAAACTTCCCTAGTTGTAAAATATTTTTTTTCTCATCCCTTTGGGAAATACTGTAAGCAGGAAATCGCATATGTGCATTAAAAGTGAGGTGATAAGCCAATTTTACCAGACAGTACTTTCAGGAAATGACTATGAATTTCAAAATTTTGTGGACTCTTCAAAACTTTCTGATTTCCTTGAACTCAGTTTTAACCAATGGCAACCCACTCCATGGTTCTTGCCTGGACAATCCCAGGGACGGGGGAGCCTGGTGGACTGCCGTCTAGGGGGTTACACAGAGTTGGACACGACTGAAGTGACTTAGCAGCAACAGCAGCAGCAGCATACAGTACATGATTAACTCATGTCACATGCATGTCTTTCTACCTGCCTGTGGTTAAGCTTCCACAGAAACAATGCTACCTGAATGGACAGGAAATCCTTATTTCCTGTCCGGAAGTACCATGTGAGTGAGGGGAACATCTGAATGGGGCCCTCATCCTTTGATTTGTCCCTTTCTCTTTGTCTACTAAACAGGAAGTGGGGGTTCCCATGTATGAGGAGAGCCCGCTCAGTGAGGTCATTCATGAGCATTTTTAAGCAAGGATTTTTTTCTTCTACACAGCTGACCTGAAGTGGGTGAGGGTTTGAGGAGTAAACGTATTATGGATGAACACTATGCACCGGTCCTTAGGCTGGAAGTTACACACAAAGTTCATGCCTCAAGGGACTTAATATCTCACAGGCAGAGCAAGATAGACACATGCCCAGGTATATGGCTACACAGGGCAGGGTGGATTGAAGGGCGGAGAAGAATAGGGGAGATGGAGCAATCAGAGTATGTTGCACTAGGAGCTAGTAGCCAAGGATGGGGAGTGGTCCATAAAGGACCAGATGGAGACGCTTCCAGAGTGGACAGGGATTGGATTATCAAAGGGTGTTCCATACAAGAGCCAAGGAGAAAGCATTCTGGTGGTCTGAGGTTACAGAGGAAGGAGCGAGAGAAAGGTCTACAGTGGGGCTTGGCAGTCAGGCAGAGAGTTTGCACTCTATTACAGGGGCAAGAGAAGACATGCTGAAGAGTCACAAGCCAGCTAGTGACACTGATGTGGACTTTGTCTGGTACAGTCTAGACTGGATTTTTTTGGTCTTGGCTCAGATGGTAAAGAATTTGCCTGCAATGTGGGAGACCTGAGTTTGATCCCAGTGTCAGGAAGATACTCTGGAGAAGAGAATGGCAACCCACTCCAGTTATTTTTGCCTAAAGAACATCATGGACAGAGGTGCCTGTTGGGCTATAGTCCATGGAGCCACAGAGAGCTGGACACAACTGAGCGACTAACGCTTTCACTTTTCATCTTCACCTTTGCAGAGGTCTGTTTGGGAGCCTGGGCTGTGTGCCATCTAGATTCCCTTTCAAGACTGAAGGATGTATTGTCACAACTGCTGGGGATGCTCCCTTTCAATAGACCTCAGTTGTCTGGTCTCTCTGGGGTTGCTTCAGCGGATGAGGGTGCCCTTTCTAGGGGCCCCCTGAATCTAAAACTGGTCAATGGGGTGAGAGTGGGTATAAAATTCTCCCCCTCTTGCTCTGAGTTGGGAATTCTGTAAGGGGTTATCCTGGCTGCTGTGCCCTCCACCAGGCCTGCCTGGACCTAGATGGATCTCTCTCTGCCCTATCTTGCCTCCTTCCCTCCCCTTCTACGGTCATTGCACCCAAGAAAGCTGCCGGCTACCCTGATGCATATTCATCTCCATCCTAGAAAATGCTTCCCAAACAACCTGGCTCACAATAAGAGAGATGTGTGAAATCAGTGAACTTGATTTCACTGTGATTACCTCAGGGGGAAAAAAAACAAAACATAATAATTAAGCAGTAAAGCTGGGCAAGGACTTCCCTGGTGGCTCAGATGGTAAAGCATCTGCCTACAATGCCGGAGACCTGGGTTCAATCCTTGGGTCGAGAAGATCTCCCGGAGGAGGCAATGGCACCCCACTTCAGTACTCTTGCCTGGAAAATCCCATGGACGGAAGAGCCTGGTAGGCTACAGTCCATGGGGTCGCAAAGAGTCAGACACAACTCAGCAACTTCACTCACTCACTCACTCAAAGCTGGGCAAGGTGGAGCTATATTGCGTAGGGACCTGGGAGGTTTTGAGCAGTTAGTACCCTAGAGAGTAACGAGTTGCCCCAAAGTCTCCCAGGAAGTTATGATATCCTAAACTGGTGACCAGCTCACAATGGGTGGGTGGTTTTATTGTTGTTGTTTTGTTTGTGGTTGTGTAACATACTCAGCAACTAAAAAAGTAATGAGGAAACAGAAGGCCCAAGATAAAGCTGAGAGCTTGGAACACAAGGTGAGCATATGCAGAAATCTATCCATTAAGAAGAAAATGTTTTGTAAAATTATTCCTTTCAGTTTTATTCTCCCCAGACTGTGAGGAAGGAGAAAACTGCACCACAGAGAGTTTTATAACTTGTACAACCATGAACCTTCAGCTGCTAAATAGAAAAGCTATAATTCAAACCCAGGCTGCCTGACTCCATAGCTGATACACTTACCAATATAACCTTTGATGGAATCCTTACAAATAATTCTAGTGAAAGGAGAGAGGTGGAGATTCAAAAATAGTGCTTTCTTTCCCAAATGGCTAGTCAAGAAACGAGTTATTCTTTTCTTCTCCTTTGATTATCTTTGTTCTAAATTTTGGGCTTCCCTGGTGGCTCAGCAGTTAATAACCTACCTGCAATGCAGGAATCTGAGAAGATGTGGGTTTGATCCCTAGGGCAGGAAGATCCCCTGGAGAAGGGCATGGCAATCTACTCCAGTATTCTTACCTAGAGGGTCCCTGGACAGGGGAGCTCTGAAGAGACTTAGCATGCACACAGGTTCTAACTTTAGTTTCTGTATACTAATAGGTATTTTTCTTATCTATAACATTAACTTGGCATAATGCCTTATAGCTCTGAGTGTGTCTCTGCCCCTTGGCCTGTTACTTGCTGTGGTATATTAACTTCAACTTTGACTCTGTATTTCCCAGATAAATCCTCAAGAGAAAATGTGCTTTGGTCTGGCTCATTTTTTAGGACCAGAACAATGTTATAAGCCTCTATCAGGAATTGGATATTCTTGGGTCACATGCCCATCTCTGATCCAATCAGCTGCAGCTACTAGGAAGGTTTTTCAGGAAATGTGAAACAAGCTAACCAGATATAAAAAACTGTGGGTGGAGAAAGTTTCCTTGCGAGGGAGGGAGTGTAGGCAGTATATTCAGGCTGAGCCCAACAGGGAAGGGCTACAAGAGGATATTAATCAATATTAGGTGGCAACTTCTTTTTTCTTAAATTCCTTCAAAAGAATCGGCAGGGGAGAGCGCAATGTCACCACTAAAGACTTCTTACTCATCCCAGTGCCTCCAACCTCAGCCCCTTGAAATGAGGTGCCCTGGAATCTCCATAGGGCTTTGACTATCACATAGTTGCCTAAATCCAAAGGCAGAAAGATTAAGTAGAAAAACAATTTTTTAATCTTGTTTCTTTAGTACCTTTTTTATCTTGTCAGAGATGAATAATAATTTGAACAGGATTAGGCAAATTCCACACTTGAAATGGAAATCAATTTAATGAACCTAATTGATATTCAATCAAACCTTCTCCCCAGAGAGCTGCTGTGGACTCTTTACAACCTTCTGATCTTGCATAATTTACATTCCTGCATAAACAGCTTGTTTTTGCCACTACTGGGCCATTTTCAAATTGCTTTTTACTTAACCTAATAATCTGAACTTTGATGTCAAGCATGATTCATAAACCATGACTTAAAGTATCTGAATAGCATGATCTAAGAATAAAGTAAGTAATAACTATTGATCCTACCAGAAATCACTTTCAAAATACCATTGTTACTATATGGAAACTGGTTAAATATTAGGTAGAAGAAGTTAGTTGAAAAGTTTGTTTTGTTAAAACTGGCATATTTTTTGCAGTTTGGATTGTAGTTAAACCAGAGGTTCTCAACTGATGACAATTTTGCCCCCGGGGGTGGGGGTGGGGAATGGCACTGTCGGAGACATTTTTGATTGGTGCAGTGGAGTTTGAGGGCTAAACATTCTGCAAAGCACAGGACAGCTCCTATAAGAGACTTGTGCAACCCCAAACAGCAGTGGTGCCAAGGCTGAGAAACTCTCAGTAAACCACAGCAGAAATCTGAAAGCACACCATAAACTGACATGTAGGTAACCATAAAAATGTAAGGAGGGCTGGACAGGTTGGTGTCCCTCTAAAGAGCATAACTCCTTCTCAAGTGTTTGGTGGTTGCTCAGCTCCAATGTATTGATTCCACATGGAAATACAGACTGAGTTTAAGTATGGCCAGAACTATGGATTTTTTATATGAACACTATCAATTTTGAAATGTTGACAAGGTATGTAAAATGCTGATTGGATTCTTAGGCAAATAATCAAAAAGTAAATCAACAGACATTCAGTGATAAGATAGCTGGTCATTTTTGGCAGAAGAGAAATCATGTTGTGTATGATTTTCCAAAACTTTCTAAATTTGTTCTCAAGATCTTATTCTAGAGTAATTACCCAAATAAACTATACTGCCAAAGCCATAGGGATATTTTTATGAAAAATTTGTCTAGAGGAAAAAATTATAACACCTTAGAATGTTCTACATAATAGAGCAGTAACATCTTCTGAAATTTTTCTAGAAAACAAAGAAAGACTTTAAAAATAATGGTTTGATCTTAAAACACTCAGTGTATGCCCCTGTCAACAATATATGAGAAAACTTATTTCTCTATAGGTTTTCAACGCTGTTTACTAGGATTATTTAAAAATTTTGCTTATATAATAGTTAAAAAAAAAGATGCCCTGTATGGTTTTAATTTCCATATCTTTTAGTATGAGAGGAGTTAAGCATAGTATCATATTTTATCAACCATTTGTAAACTCATTGTATATGTTTATTTTCATTTGTGAATTTACAATGGCAAATTGAACCACCAATGAGACCCTTCGCACTCTGGGTCTGACGAACATACATTGACAGATTTAGGACAGTAGACTCTCAGCATGATCAAACGTCAAGCTAGATTGGTTGTGTGCAGAAAACCCAGAAATTTCTAGCTCTGCGATTCATGGGGTCGCAAAGAGTCGGACACGACTGAGCGACTAAACTGAACTGAAATGCTAATTTGACCTGGAGGGTCGGTTGGCCTTCAGGTCACCTCATAAGGAACAACTGCTGAAGCCAAAGAGAGTGCTGCTGCTGCTGCTAAGCCGCTTCAGTCGTGTGCAACCCCATAGACGGCAGCCCACCAGGCTCCCCTGTCCCCGGGGTTCTCCAGGCAAGAACACTGGAGTGGGCTGCCATTTCCTTCTTCAATGCATGAAAATGAAAAGTGAAAGTGAAGTTGTGTCCGACTCCTAGTGACCCCATGGACGGCAGCCTGCCAGGCTCCTCTTTCCATGGGATTTTTCCAGACAAGAGTACTGGAGTGGGTTGCCATTGCCTTTTCCAAAGCTAAGGGTCAGATTTTATCAAACACATTGTATGTAAAAACAATTTTAAAATCGTAAATTTTGAATTAGTGTTTAGGTCAAAATTAAGGATGACTAGTCCCCATTTCCCAATAAAGTTTTGGACAGTACGCATTCATTTGTGATATGTTTTCCATTAAAAAGTACTAATGATGGTCCTCAAGCTTTCCTCTTTCTACCAATTCACCAGAGAGTTCTGTGCATAATTTGAAAAGTTTCTTAATTATATTGCTCATCCTCTCCTCTTCCTACCTGTTCCCCTCACTGACCCCAGCTCCAAATTACTGAATTAAACTCATTCTTAATTATGAAGACAGAAGACTACTTACTCCTGATTTTCCTTTCTCTACCTGCTTATAAAATGGTAATAAATAAAAATGGGATAGAAAGTAAAGGGCCAGAGGAGATAGGTATTAGGACTATTAAGTGGTTTGCAGATCCAGGAATAAGTTTATCTGATAAAAACACTAATAAAACCCTAAAGCAGAAATACAGGGTCATAAAAGAAGCGACCTGAGGTACTTGTACTAATTACTCCAAGTTTATAACCCATACCTTGGAGACAACAGGTGTGTGCTCATAAAGGAAGCCTGCACTTCACACACTAGAGGCGCGTTTCTACATGGTGCAGAAAGGCGAGTGAAGCACTGCCTTTGGAACTGGATAGAACCTGGATGCTCAGGGAATATCCGAGGGAAATAATGGGCTCAGTTCTGAAGTGCTGTGACAGTGCTGGGTCCCAGTGGCCTTTTATTTATGTCCTTTGGTTGCCCCTGATGAGAACAACATTTTCAAACCAGTTCTCAGTAGGAAGGCCCCTCAACACCATGATGAGTATGTAGAGTAATAATTCCTTCATCCTTCCCCTATGGGGCCCATGGAGATATACTCACAGGACAGCATTCTGAAAAACGGAAATGCTTGAATATTTTGAAAACAGTTGCACAAGAGGACCTGATACATCAAGAAGGTAAACTATTACACTGAGGCCCTTCTACTCTGAAAGGAAGTAAATACTTGTTGAACACAGACTAGCTCCTGTGACTCACTTAACCAATGAAATATAACAGAAGCAACATGGTACCAGCTCTGGACTTAGTCTTTCTAAGGCTTTGCAACTTCTACTTCTTCTTGCTTGGAAATCCTATGCCATGTAGGAAGTGGGTTCTAGGCACAGTATTAACTAGACCATTCTTGCTCTGCTCTTGATTCCTGGAACCATGAATTGGTAGCATGGGGACAAAGCCTCATAAATAGGTATCAATTTGTGGTATACTCTCTTCTAATGAACAATTCTTCATCCTTAGGGGCTTTCCTGGTGGCTCAGAGGTTAAAGCGTCTGCTTCCAATGCGGGAGACTCCGTCCTAGTAGGCGTCTAGATCTCATCTATACCGACGCAAGGACATTCCATTGTTTTATCAGTCTGGCAATTTCTGGATGTTACAGTATGTGGTAGGATCAGTGAATCTGCTTCCCTTTATCTATTTTAAATTGGGATCCTTGGTCTGATGCGATGCCAGGATGCCAGGTCAGTGGATCAAGAACTCTGTAAGAACTTAGATAGGGCCACCTTCCTTCTTGATGCTTTATGTCCCTTGGTGTTGATACCAACTTGGAATCTACTATAGTAGACCACAAAACATCTGAATATTCTCCTTTTCTCATACTACAGTTACATGAGTGGATGGCCTCCTTTGGGAAAGGTCTAGGGGGGTTGTCATGCTATATATGGTATATATTAACCATTATGTTGAAGAGTCCCTTCCTCTTAGAGACCTACCTTATCCTATGGTCAGTGAGCTCTGAGCTTAAAAACAGCTCGTTTCTAAAACTGGGAAATGGATTTTCACTTTTAATTGAACAGCTGCCCTCAGGCCATATAATCTCTACCCTTCACTTCTTTTCACCATTTAGATTGATGTCCTTGTTGCCTTTCCATTCACTTTGCTGCTGGAGATGCTAAGTTCTATTATTTATCTCCATGACACTGTCTAACCTTGCCTTTCATTGCTGTATTCTCACCCATCTCGATTCTGAGAGTCAAGTCTCCACTGACCTCCATTATTTTAGGATCTTCTTTTGACCCACGTTGCTGCCAGGGAGCCCAGCTGTCTAACAGTATGTCCTACTATGTGGGCAGGGGATAGTCACCACTGGATTTTTCAACAGTACTGGTGTCCTTATTTCACAAACTTTTATCACTTTGATAATGGACTATTTTCCAGATACTCTTGGTTCCACATTTTCTGAATCATTGTTTCATTTTACTATCCAGAGTTATCTAAGAAAACCATCACATACTTAGTGCTATTCTTGATGATTGTGTTAGGAAGTTCTGACTGAGTAGGAATAAACAGTAAGAAAATAAATCAACTGAAGGAACAACTGTACCTTCCATTATGGACAAAAACTTGGATACAATATCAAATCTCTTATTACTAAAAAAACCACTATTATTACCATGATTAATTTTGAAATACTGCTATATTGTTTATAAGCTATATCATTGATATATATTTTCTAAGAGGCTTAAAGGATATACACCAAAATTTTGATCATCTTCCTTGGATGCTGGGGTTATGAATAATTGCCTTTATTTTATTTACTGTGAAGTCATCGCAAATTTCTACTGTATTTTAGTATATTTAGTATCAGTATATATTAAATACTTACAGCAGAAAATTTTATTTAAATTTCTTAAAATTACATCAAATTCCTATTTCCCAGTAAAGTCAATATTCATTGATTATATTATTCAAAGTGC
>SJYC01136212.1:0-31502 GCA_006408675.1 Madoqua kirkii
TCAAAGTGCAACAATACTCAGTAAGTTTTGAATATGTTTTTTTTTTCACAGTTTTGCTAATGTAAATGTCCTCTTCATCCATCTTTCAACTGCCTTCAGTAAAGGCTATTTCTCACAAATCTTCCATTCAGATTCTTATTCATTTATCATCATTTTTAAAGTTCTTTGATAGTCAAAACAACAAAAATAATGGTGGCTAAAATGTATTCAGCTTTACCACGAGCTTGGTACTCTATAGCTTCAGGCTTCCTACACGTTGGTTTTTGTAACCACCCTATAACCTCAGTACAATTGCCCTTATTTCAACAGATGAGAAAGTCAAGATCTAAGTCACTGTGGCTTACCCAGTGCAGCACAGATTTAAGTTGCAAAGACAGCTTCTGTTATTTCCCAGACCCCGTCACTGCATCCCGTCACCATGTTTCCCGACACAGCCCCCTCAGTATTGTGGGGCTGGATGGTCATTTACTCCTACATGTTGGAAACTGGATATTGCTTTCTTTTAAACATAAACCATTATCTTTCTGCTGGTTGGTTGACATTTAAAACCAGATTTAGAGATCATCAGCTTCTGTGGATGTTTGCATCAGTTTTGCAGTATAGTCAGAACTATAAGATCAGCCAAGCAGGAAGACAGAATAAAGACACTGTATTCTTTCATCTTCCACAGTCCATCCCTAAAAAGGTATGGTCCTTATTTTGCTTGATAGGTGGGCTTACTATGGAGACTTTATACTTGAATATCAGCAAAGGCACAATGCTAGTGATATCCACAACTTAAGCTGCTTTTGGATGATGTGCTGTTTAGGAAAAACCTTCAAGTGTTCCTTTTAGCACTTAGTAAAATAGAAGATTGGGGTCATTGAATAACAAGCTCATGCAGAAAAGTGTATCTACAAAATACACAGCTCACAAATGAAGTCATATTCCATAGTGAGATCAGTTCAGTTTATTTACTGTTGTAGCTTCTCATTTTTACAGTATATCATCTGTCTTGCAAAACACTTAATCTATCTGCCACTCTTCTCTTCACCTGAACCTGGACTGCTGGAGAAAAATTATGCAACCAGGCTGATGGGCATCCTAAACTCACTACAGCATCCTCAGCATGCCTAGCAGTCCCACTGGATTTCCTTTTCATGGCTTTCCCCGTTCTTCACAGTGACCACTGGTAACAATTTCCCCTCCGTTCAAACACTGAACAACCATCTCTCTATAGCTACATCCCTTCAATCACTTCTCAATTCTTTCGAAAGAAAATCCAAAATCTTTACTGCCATCTCTTTCTTCCCAGACTCGGCTGATACATTTTTATGCCCATCTTCCCCTCTTTGACTCTGGCACACATTCTTGCTCTCCCTCCCCCAAAACAACTGAGACCTTCCAACTTAGGATCTTTGCATGTGCTTAACCCTCTGCCTGAACAGCCTTTCCTTGGATTTACAATTTGCTTCTTTACTTCTCGCAGATCTCTCACTCAAGTGTCACATTTTCGGGAAGATCTTTCTTGACTGTACTACTTAAAATAGTATCATCGCCCTATCACCGTTCCCTATTCCCTTTATCTCGGTTTAGTTTTCTTCATAACACTAATCAGCAACTCATATAGTTTATCTATTTATCAGATTTTTTTTGAGGGGGGGTCTGTTTTCTCAATTAGAATGTGAGCTCTCGGAGAAAAGAGATTTTATTTTCTTTACATCTATATCACTTGTGTTTACAATTTAGCATACTGTGAGAATGAATCAATGGATAAATGACAGATTGAATTTCTTGACTGACCTTATTCTCAGTCTCACCCTTTCCAACAGATTCTGCAGAATGTCAGAGAGAATGTTATAAAGCAGGATCTCTCAAAGTGTGGTCCCTGGGCCAGCCCCAGCAGCAGCGCTTACTAGGAGCAAAAATTCCCAAGCTCCATTCAGGCCCACTGTTCATAGTCTCTGCAAATAGCACTGAGAAGCTATATTTTAAAAAGCTCTCTGGATGAGTTTTATGCACTCCCAACTTTGACAAGCATGTCTTAAAAAGAATATATGACAAAAGTATTGCGTTACTTGAAGTCTTCCTTTTCCCTGAGATGGTGTTTAAATGCTTCACTTGTTCCTAATCCCTACAAGGCCCAATCCACACCATCCATCCAGCTTTACCACATCACTAACCCTGTCTTTGATGGAGTTCTAGTTTGTCTAACTTTCAAAGTACTTTCTTCGAACTGTGTTCCCTCCTGCTTCATCTTCCACACATGCTGCTCTGCCTGTGGTCTTCACCTGCTTACTCTTGTCCATCATTTGGGCCCTTACACACTCTTGCGGTATATTCAGCAACATCCTGAACTTTAATGTGTGTATTAATGTGTTTAATTGACTAGACTGAATGGTCCATGAATAACTCATGGTATCAACATTTATTTACCAGTTACCCGGCCCTTAGTAGGCTTTCATGAATATTTTTTATTTAAATAAATAAATAAATACAGAACTGGGGATATATTTTTTTCCTGATAATCACAATGTTATCAATTATCATTAGAGCTCTTAATAGATTAGATGGTATTTCAGCTCCCAGCTCAGATTTGTTAACTGGACTTTTTGGACTTATCTGGTTACATAACCATTTTGGAAATTTCTTTCAGTTCCCAATACCTGATTTCCATGCTGTTGTTAAAAAGATTCCCAACTGATAAATTTAGTACTGCTATTAAAAGGGGATGCAATGCAAAATAAGGGAAAGGAAAGCAGTTCTTAAGGAAAAGACAAGCGAAAGATTTAGCAAACCACAAGCATGAAGCTGTAAAGGAAAGTGTAAGAAGGTCATTTAGAAAGCTAAAATATACAGAGTGCTTAGCACCGAAAGCTTACCGTAGAGACTTCTAGGAACATACTATTTGATGGAGTTATTCTCTGACTCTGATCTATGAAAGGAGAGGAAGTAATTATGCTTTGAATTGCCCAAACTGCTAGTTTTTCATATGACCCAAGGCCCTACATTAAGTTAGAAGAGAAGTAATTGCAAATGAATGTTCCTATGTGTTATTGCTTAACCTTCTCTTTTATGCTTCTAGTCCAATAAAAGAAGCCGTGGTACTTCTTTTATATCTCCCTTTCCCCAGGCACACAGTGCAGGGGAAGCTGCCATGGACTGCATATTGGAATGATTAGTTGACCAGTTAACTCTTCAATACAAGACTTTTCATATCTTATGCATTCATCTTCAAATGCTTAGGATCACCAGAGATTCTATGGTTATTGGAGCTGTCGGGAAGAAATAAAATAAATTTGAATTGTACAGGGACATTCTCACTTCCCATCTGCCCCTGGTCTTAAGTTTTTGGTTTACCATTCTTCATTTGGGCAGTATCAACTCAACTGGGATAATAAGGAGGCAGCTTAGTGGTTTTAAAAAGAGCCTGGATTTTGCAGCCAACCAAAACTCAAGTTCCAGCTCTGTTGACTAGCAGCCCTGTGACCTCAGGCTAGTAATTAATTTGAGTCTCCATTTCTTTTTCATTAGTAAAACAAGGCTAAGAATAGCATTTGTCATGAAGGAGAAGTCAGATACTGTATGCAAAATGCATAACTCAGAGTGGACTGTTAAAAAAGATTAATTCTGCTTCCTCTATACCACATCACCCTTTAAGGAAGGAAATAATTATTGATTATTTGTTAATTTGACTAATGTAGCATTAGATTTAAGACCTGAATTATCCAGGTCTACGTGTTTCTGTGTTTATTAAACACCTTGGCTAATTAACCATTTTTTTTTTCTACCGCTACACAACTTAAAAATCAATCCCACATGTTGTAGAAATCTTTCTAAATAAAAGTGCCAAATATAGGAAGCAGCACCATGAGCAAAAATTATGTGCCTTAAATCATATCTTGGAAAAACTTTTATAGAAAACAGACTAGAAGAGATTAGAAACATCTGAGAGATGGAGAGTGGCAGGACAGTATCGTGATTCACTTTTTTTTTAGCATCTCTGTTCTACCTGGGATTTATTGTGCATCTTACTCTCCTTAACGTTCAGCTCAACTTAGAGAGGCATATACTCCTTTTTGCCCTGATTTTTCCCTAAAGGGGCCTGTCGACTTAAATGTACAACCTGAGGTTGTGAGTTAAGTTTTATTGGAGGCAAAATGAGGACTGCAGACTGGGAGATAGCACCTCAGATAGCTCCGAGAGCCTGCTCCAAAGAGGCAGTGGGGAAGGTCAGTATATATGTGATATTTGGTGAAGGGGGAATACAGACAATCAAGCACAAACTTTTTCTATACGTTTTCTACTTGTCTCATGAAGCCTTTGCTAGTCATGAAGAATCGTCACTAAGAAGGATTTTAGTGCTTTACTAGATGTGAGGAAATACAAGAATTGGGCTCATAAAATCAGTTCCTGAGAATATCTATCTGAAGACCTGTCCTGCCAGTTTTTCCTTGAGTGCAAAGTGCCTCATTTTTGCTCACCCTAAACTCCTTCAGGGAGTGTTGAAAATCAGCAGCTGCAGCAAGACATGATTTAATCCTTGTAAAGGTAGATGTTAAAGCACCCATGCCAAGTGCCAATTTATAGCTAACAGGCCATAACTTGGTTCCAATCCATTTTGGTAGACAAATGTTACAAAATCTAGACAGGCATTTAATAAATTAATTTATTATTCAGACAGTTAGGTTGGCTACATTACCACTAGGAAACTGCAAAAAAGTATAAGCCATAGCGAAAGTGGGTCAGTAGCACTTGGTGTCCAGACTTTCTAAACCAAGAACTGGAGCGCATTGTCTAGAAATGGAAGAAAACATTTTAAATCTTTATGGTTTACACAGTTTAGCAAATACCCAAAGTTTAGGAAAATGCATTTAGTGTTTCAGTGAGCAACTGGGAGCTGACCTCAGGTAAATGCACGTGCACATATGCTGATATGGATATGTTGTTCAGTTTCTGCAGGAGGGTAGGTAATGGTTTGGCCTGCTGCTGCTGCCGCCAAGTCGCTTCAGTTTTGTCCAACTCTGCACCACCCCATAGACCGCAGCCCATCAGGCTCCCCGTCCCTGGGATTCTCCAGGCAAGAGTACTGGAGTGGGGTGCCATTGCCTTCTCCAACGGTTTGGCCTAGCCAGAACTAAACAATGAATTACAATGCATTCTTCATGGAGTGAGTCAGATGACTTTAAGGGCTGAATTGGATCCACCCAACAAAATATTTTTTACCAAACCAGAGTGCAAATATTCTCACACAGAATGGAGTTTCCTGCTGTTCAAGAGGGAGGTGGATATCATACTTTAGAAATTCTCTTTCTCCTGTGTGCTGTCTGGAATTGTCAATGGGCTACATTTACAGGATAAATAATGTAGCTGACAAAAGGCTAGGTCTTCCCCAGTTTTTCAAAGTGTTAAGGATAAGTGCTTTATGATAGGATGTTTATAAGAAGACAGGATGTGAAAGGCTATCCTTGCTCTGGGCCTGCAGGATACTCCTCAACACCCAATCAGGCTAAATCACATTTCACAGGTAGGGGAAAAATTAAGGTAATATGTGATATACCTAGAAATAGACTCATAAAGTAAAAATTTTACAAATATATGAAAATATAAAGCTATTTTTTAAAATACAAGAAGACTATATCCACCTTTTAGATTTCTTTAACATTTTATTTCCTGGAAATGGGTTGAAAACATCCTTTTGGTTTCCCTATCAAGAGTTTTAAAAATAACTGGTGTTTTAAAAACCACACCTCATCAGAAGCTTTTCGACATTGATCCAGAAACTTTAAGTCTTAAAAAAACCTAAACTGAACAACCCCTACTGGTTTGAATGTAAAGTCTCTCTCTCTCTCCAACACTTGGAGTCTCTCTCGTGACTCTTAGCATATTTTACTGAGTATTTAAGCTCAGTGGGGTTTCTCTTTTTATCCTGTAGATTATAAGCTCCTAGAAACCAGGACATTTATTTTATTCATCTCAAAAATATTTCTTATTGTGACTAGCTTAATGTGATTATATAGTAGGAAAGTGAAAAAAAGAGTAAATATTATTAAATGTGTATATTTCAATGAGGTAAACCATTTTGAGATATGAAGCAGGGCCTTGAGTCTACAGAAATCCTATTTTAATTATGTTCCATCAAGGTCCTGGAGTCTGGTCACTGAGTGGATGGGTAACAAAGGATTACTATATTTGTGCATCGCAAGCTATGGGGACGATCATAAATTATCTTGATGCTCATTTCCTCTAGTCACTCCAGCACTTTCAACATAGGGAAAAGGTTTCTGTTGCTTTTCTTTAAATTTGTGAAACCTAAATGGTGGGAAAGAACCTAAAACTGAGGTTGTTTAAGAATTGTTTAATGAATATGTAAAGCTTAAACTCTCATAAAGCCATTTTAACAACCAATTGATCACAAAGGCCATGCTTAAGGTGACTGTTTCCTAAGTGTGATTTTTAGGAGGTTGTTGACTTCATCCTAAGTCACTCAGGATGTTCCTCATCTATGCACTGAGTGTATGAGGTGATGTAACGAAGGTCCCCTGTTTATCTCACAGAGATTAAAAAGAAAGCAGAAGAAAAAGAATCTTTTTAATTTCTGGATGATTTCTACTCTCAAAGTCTTCGAAATGTAATTCAGAACCTTAAAAGGTTATATCATTTCTAGATCCTTCCATACCTATGCGAAATTCACCCACAGAATTTTTTTTTTTCATGTCCACATTCATTAGTAGAAACAAATGACCTCACTTTGTTCTTTAGTTTCTCACCTATCTGTACATATTTTAGATAGTTTTTTTAAGTACTTAGGACAGTCCTAACCAAGCAAATGCTGAATAAATATTTCTGAATCATCCACCATAAACGTCTCCTGGAAGTCTGCCTGTGGATTACTTCTCTGTGGCTGCTAATTGTCTCATCTCCTTGTCTTTGTTCTCATTCCAGGATCCTTTGGCGTCTGCTTCACTTCATTGCTCTCTCATTTTTCATTTTCACATAGGCTGAGCTAATTAACTGTAGCATTGAAAGTAGCAAGGATATTAATTCTGTACAGTGCTTTGAAATATACTTCATAGGATTATGTATTAATGGATATAGTTTTCATTCTGTGCCTTCTCTCTTTATTCTTCCCTTTGAAGAGAGGAAAGATCACCCTAAGGAACCTGAACCATGACTCACTCACTTCACTAATTTCTGTGAATTTTACATCTCTCATTGCTGAAAATTTGGACATTCTAGATATGTTTTGCATTAACCCCACTTTCTATTGTTGGTGCGCATTTCCTGTTTTCTCTTCTCTCAGTTCCCACACCCTGTTTCAGGACTTGCCTCTCATGATGGATTTATTTACAGAGAGACCTGTTAACAGGGCAATAACCACAACCTCCCCCTCAGCTACTGCCTGTCAGCGCTCCCACCCAAGTGGCATCAAGTCCTGTGTGGTTTCTTTTCTCTTTTCCTTTCTTTTGTCTTTATCACCCAGAGTCATTTCTGTGCATAGAGACATCTCACACGGGGACAGCTTCAGTTGTCAAATGGACCTCTGGACACCCTGAAATTTGCCTCTTGCCACTAAGATTCAGCGAAAATGAAAGAAAACAGAATTTCTCCATACTTATCTCCTTGAATTTGGAAGCCAAGGACATATTTTCTGCTGTATCTAGAGATGGATTGAAGAGAATCCTACTTGGAATAACCAGATGCTGTGTGAAGAGTGTGAAGGCATGCTGGATTCAATCTTGGGGAGATAAGTCCCAAGACTCCACACTACTCTGCAGATCATTGTCAGAGATGTAAAACCTAACAGGGAAGGGCTGATGTGTGAGTTTTAGTAAATAAGTTTCGTATTAATACTTAGGGTTATGAGTGCTGCTTCAACTTCTGAATCCTTTAGAGCCTATGTTTTGCCCATTCTTCCATCTTTATGTGACTTGGTATATCTGTCTGAATCAATCAATCTCTCCTTTCTCTCTCAATAGGCCTTGAATAATTAAGAACAAGAGTAACATGAAAACCTATTATCTTCGGTAGGCTTTCTTCACTATGTTGTGGTAAATCTTTAGTAGAGAGTAGTTAGGGTCACCTTAAACAGTAATTTATTACTTTCATTCGTCCTAAATATTTCTAAAGACAAAAATCAACTTGTTCCCAAACTATCAGCTGTTGACTGTTTGTATCATGAAACTGACGAGAGAGATGACCTCTGCAGTAATTCATTCCATCAGATAAATTTGCTAACTATGTTTAAAGATCAGGCCAGGCTTTCAATGACAAAACATAAGAATTGGTGAAGAAATCTTTAAAATGTTTGATTATCTATCAAACATTATAATAACCTCTGAGAATTATAATCTTTAACTTCTTATGGTGTTTTAAATACTTGATAGGCCTCTTTATTCACTATTGATAAGATTTCTCACACATTTATTATTCTGAGGGAAAGAAATAATTTCTTTAAATCCTCTGAATAAGTCATAATAGGCTTTCAAGTCTATAATGGTTTGTCAGGAGAAATAGATTACTAATAATCTAGGATTTAAGAGTGCAACACGGAAGTCAGAATTAGAAAAGACTCTTAAGAATTGAAACTGCCCAACAATGTAGAGTAATGAGCTGCTTATAACCCAAACATATTCTAGCCAAGATAAATGAGCACCAAGCACAAACACTGTACAGTATATTCACACTGGTTGGGAGGCTGTATTAGAGGATATTACTCAGTTTAACACAGTCCGACAACATTTCCAAGTTCCTTGCCATTTGCACTTTGTGCACAAGCTGGGTCACTCTAAAAATGCAATGTCTAAAGTTTTGTATAATATTGCACATATGCTCTGACTAGGGCAGAATACAAATTGACTAATGTGTTTATTAATGTAATTCAAAATTATGTTAGATTTTTTTCATTGCCAAACCATATGGCCAATTTTTAGTGGACTTCTAATAAAGTAAAACCCCCAGATTTTTACTGATAAGAATGTAAAGAAACTCAACCTCCTTTATTCTGTTCTAGCATAACTGATTTTTAAATCCTGAATGTAAGTGCTCACATTTATTGCTGATGAAGTCTGTATTATTGATTCTAATGTTGAGATAATTTTTCATCTCAAATTAGCTTATTGCATAAATATTTCAAAGTATTTGTGTCATTTAAAATAGTAAAAATATATATTTTCTGCATCTTCCAAACTACTGATAGAGGTTGAATAGGACTGAATTTAGTGATTCTCTGATGGAGTCTTCCCAGAGAAACTTTATCACTACTCTCCATAAAGCAAATTCTCTAAAGATCCTACAGTTTTAAATAAAGTATCTTTCCTTTAATTCCTGAAAGCAACTCTTTATTCATCTTTGAAAAAGAGCACACAAAAAAAATAGTAATATATGATTGACGTGAGGATTTCCTACCGAGTGGTTTTTAAGTTATCTTAGGCTTGAAAAACATAAGAACTCAGATAGAGACCTACCCATTCTGGGTTAATCAATAACCTTTGATTTTGCAAAAACATCTGTGACTGTTAAGAGTGAAATGAAATACATTAGAAATGGCATTACCGAGTGATGGCAAGGCTGCAAACCAGAGGTTCCAGTCTGCCTTCCCAGGGCAATAGGCTTGCCTTTTGGTCCCTTTGAAAGCCCTTCACATCTGGCTGGTGCTGAATGAATCTACTGTCAGACCATGACTGCTGTGGTACCTGGTTTCTTACGAATTAATTACACGCTCAGAACAGAGGACTTAGGGGTGTCTGGGGACTCGTGGCAGAGTTCACACAGCCTCTGTTAAACAAAGGAGGCTCTGTCTCTCCTTATCTCCTGCTCTTAACGAGGAAGTGGGTTTGATCACCAGCTACATTAGGGATCCCTTGTTTAACAGAGTTGGTGGTGATTGGATCAACTTAAAAAAAAATAGCATCTGTGTATTAGCCAGAGAGGTTAGCTTTCTTCTATTTGGCTTTCAGATATAATTCTTATCACTGACTAACCTCAGAGAAGGGAAAATAGCACAACTGCGTTTCCAGCAAAGTATGTGTGTCTGTCTGTGTGTCTCTGTATGTCTCTATGTCTGTGTGTGTCTATTTGTGTGTGTGTGTATATCTGTGTGTGTGTATGTATATATGTATGTGTCTGTGTGTCTGAATGTGTCTGTGTGTGTGTCTGTGTATATGTGTGTGTCTGTCTGTGTGTGTCTCTGTGTGTGTGTGTCTCTGTATGTCTGTGTACGTGTGTGTGTGTGTCTGTGTGTCTTTGTATGTGTCTGTGTGTGTGTGTGCGTGTGTGTGTATTTAATCACAAGATGTAGGAGAAAAGCAGAGGTTCTCATCAGACAGAAGAACTGGAAGCAAACTAACCAGTATCAGAAGACAAGACCTGTATTTGTTTGCTGTTTGTACCTCTAACCAGGAATTTCTATTTGAAACACTGGAGGAGTTTATGCAGTCTGAAGGGACAATTCTAGCTGACAGGGGACTGCTCTGTGATTACAGCATATCTCAGAGGTTGCAGCCCAGAAACCAAGTCCCAGAAACAGGATTTTCAAAATGCTTCCCATCATGTATTAAGAAGTCCTTGAGTGACAATTGTTCTTTGGCTAATTCCCTCTCTAAAATCACTCTAAAGTAGCAAAATCACAAAAGAAGGTCAACATGACTGGATTTTAGAGCTGGACCTGGGACTTGGAAATTCACGTAGTACTGCTTTCCACGGCTGCTGTTATTTAGTCACTCAGTTGTACGCGAGTCTTTTGTGACTCCGTGGACTGTAGCCGGCCAGGCTCCTCTGTCCATGGGAGTTCCCGGGCAAGAATACTGGAGTGGGTTGCCATTTCCTTCTCCTGGGAATCTTTCCACCCAGAGACTGAAGCCACCTCTCTGCCTTGACTGGCAGCTTCTTTACCACGGAGCCACCGTGGACGCCCCTCTGCTTTCCCATCGCCATCTGCCTAGACTGAGCTGCTGCTCACCTCTACCCATGTGCGTGCTGTGCAGGATGTTAACAAGCACAAAGAGAGAGACCCTAAAACGATGGCCAAGCAAGTAGGAACAAATATATCCACTTTGACTGGCTGGATAAGTGAGGTCATTGTGTCCCAAAGGCACGCAAGACTCGCCAGTGGCTCTTCAATTCCCAAGACTGGATGAGAGGACTTTCCCTGCTCCCCGCTCCTCAGCTGCCAGAAACCCTCCTTAGAGAAGAAAAACATCCAGAGGCAAAGAGTTAATGGGATGGAAGAGATGAGGGGTGTGGAATGTTGGCGGGGAACCTTGCATATTAATGCCACTTTCTGGTCAACTTATAATTGCACTGGCTGAGTTCTTTCTCGAAGTAAAATGCATTTTATTCTATGAATCAAGAAGAAGGGAATTTACCCAGATTCTGCTGCTTTTTCCATACTCTTCTTTCAAGCTGAAATTAATGACCAAACAAAAATGTTCAACTTCTTAAAGATTTTCGTATAAATTTTCATTGCCATGTGTTAGTGAGAAAATCATTAAGTAATAATGAAAAGGAAGGTCATGAATGGGTTTGTTTCCTCATTGTTTGTGATGCTGTGCTAGTGGTACAGCTAAGCTGTCTGAGTGGACACGTGCGGAGAGAGCCAAGGGACGAAGGTGATGAACTAAAAGGCTTTTCTGTTACCAGAGTCTAGAATTCTAAATGGACTTGGAAGTGGACCAAGTCTAAGCAACTTGGAAAAACAAACAAAAAAAGCAACTGAAAACAAATGAGAGGCGTGGCTCTTATGTGCAATTATTACTTTTAAATTTTGCATTGTTTCCTAAGTAACCAAAGAAGTGATTTGAATAGCTAAGCACCACTGCGTAGTGGTCACGTGATTTCAATCATGTAATCTACTGAGATTTCCCTTTGCCAAAGGACCAGCGGGATCCTTGAAAGCAACTTTGGATCACCAAAATCTAGAGGATCTGGTATTTTCTTTTCAATTGCAAAGCAAACTGAATTACAAGGAATTGGGAAGGGAAATATATATGGGCCCAGAAAGTGCTGCAATTTGTAAAAGGGAATACGTTCTTTCTCTTTTTAAGAACAAATTGGCATGTATATATTAAAGCGGGTATTTAGACGAAAACAAAAAAGTTTCTGATTTTAAGACTGGTCAAATTATGAGCTGATTGCTCAGAAAAATAAAGGTGTAAAGATACATTACACTATATTAGCAAAGCAGAAAGTGAGTGGCAGTTTCTGGTTATCTCAGTCCCTCATGAAGCTGGAAATGTACGTTGGATTTTAGCCTCTCCTCTTCTGGCTTCACAAAGAGGAAAACAATTTGGCCTCTGTTCCAATTCGGTGTTGGAAATTGCAATTTTAAACACCGTGTGTGTGTGTTCACGTACTTGCTATTGTGAAAAACAACTTTAGAAGACATGGTCCTTTATTTTATGAATTTTACCATGGTTTATTACAATAAGAATGTTGGAGTTTTAGGGAATCAGTATCTAGCACCCTTGTCTTTGCTACCTGAATTTCAAAGCAGAATTGAGAGAGAAAACAATCAGACAGATGGAGATCAAAGTATTATTTTTGTTACCGACAAACTGGACAATGTGACTTCTGATCTGCAACCAAGATAGCTTATGACTTTGTATTTCAGCTTTAAACAGACACCTCCCAAAGTTTCTGACCGAGCCGTGTATCTGCAGGCTCTGAAGTGAAGGCTCCAGAGAGCCCGGCGGAACACAGAGCAAGTGGTCTGATGAGCCAGCCCAGAAGCTCTGAGCCCCTTTGCCCAGCCTTTCCTTCCCCCTGTGCAGGAGTGAGGAAGGGGCAGAGAGAGGCCGGTGGTGTTGATCCTAAATTCCTCCCCGTGGAGTTATGATGATGCCTTGGAGAAAAGGAGATCCCACAACAGGAATGATAATCTTATTTCTATAGTGATTTCATATTCCCATTTATCATCACAGTTTGCTGGGGAAGGAGGTTTTTGCAGCTGAAAAAGACTGACTTTTGAAAGGGAAACAGAAATGGTACTTTGTGGATGTAAAATAGAATTAACTCCTTTCACGGCCTGAACGTATTGGGTTGGCTCAAAAGGTTTGTTCAAGTTTTTCCATAAGATGTTATGAAAAATCTGAATGAACGTTTTGGGCCAACCCAATACTGTATTTTAATCTCGCTAATTTGTTTTTCTAAGAAAACGTAGGTGCTGACTATATTCCCTTGGTTTCTCTAATTGCCTAAAAATTAATGAAAGTGATTTTTAACTTTATTTTTAGAAGTTAATGTTGCAATATGTATGGATAATATATTTGATAACACTTTCAGTCTTCTTACCTAAATTGCAAAAGAAATAGATCTGTCTAATTTGTAAAGAAGACAGTTTGTCATATTTATGATCTTCCTTCTTCAATTCAGAAGCCTCAGTTTCTTCCTCTTTTTCTTCCCATTCAAAGCATAAAAAACTAGAATATGAAAAGATTCTTTTTTCTAAAGCTGGGATTCAAATGCTTGGTTTTCCATGGTGGTGATGGTGGTTTGGTCATGAAGTCATGTCTGACTCTTTTGCGACTCCATGGACTGTAGCCTGCCAAGCTCCTCCGTCCATGGCATTTCCCAGGCAAGAATACTGGAGTAGGCTGCCATTTCCGTCTCCATTGTTTTTCCATACAAAAGACAAATAAGGACTGGGGAGAGACTGGGGCTCAAGGTGCCAGTAGATGTCCTCTACCACCATAGGGAGGTCAGGAGGGGGACAGGGCAGCCATAACAGCAAAAAGCCGCAGAGCCAAGGGAGGGATAGACAGGGGGCCCCTGGCAACACCAGCTGCATCGCTTTTTCTAGTAATATATTAAACCAGCTCCCTCCTTGACTTTCTAGTTTTGTGAGCCAATAAATAACCTCTAGGTGAAATAAGAGTTATTTTCTGTCACTTGAAACCCAGGAAGTCCTAGAAAATGCAAGGCTTTCCCCCTAAGGATACCTAAATGTAGTCTGTAAAATATAACAAAACTTCAGTAAATGTCCAAGTTAATGGGAGAGAATCACAATACAAAGGCACAAGATTGACTCTTTATCAGTAAATCTAATCCTGATCAAACCCACTGCCTTCACAGGAAAAAGCAACAGTGTCCTGTCCAGAATCTACTTGGAGAGTAAATCCCTAATGAAAACAGAGCCTACAGAAATGCAGCTTTATCATCATAACTTGTCAGTTTTTTCTATATCTAGTTATTCATTCAAAGATCTGGGAAACTTCTTTACTACTTCCAGGGTCCTAGCCTAGACTTGCTAATAAAAACTTTTGGAATGGGAATTCGAGATCTGAAAGTTTATAAAGTTTACAATATGATTAAAAAACTGTATTTTGGGGTATTTTTCTACCAGCCATCTTGGTAAAAGGGAAATTTCTCCCAAACACAGCCTACGAATGGAAGCTCTGAGAGGATAAGGCCTCAGTTCAATTCAGTTTGGCCGCTCAGTCATGTCTGACTCTTTGCAACCCCATGGACTGCAGCACACCAGGCCTCCCTGCCCATCATCAACTCCCGGAGTTTACTCAAACTCATGTCCATTGAGTTGGTGATGCCATCCAATCATCTCATCCTCTGTCATCCCCTTCTCCTCCTACCTTCAATCTTTACTAGCATCTGGGTCTTTTCAAATGAGTCATTTCTTTGCAGCAGGTGGTCAAAGTATTGGAGTTTCAGCATCAGTCCTTCCAATGAATATTCAGTACTGATTTCCTTTAGGATGAACTGGTTGGATCTCCTTGCAGTTCAAAGGACTCTCAAGAATCTCCTCCAACACCACAGTTCAAAAGCATCAATTCTTCAACGCTCAGCTTTCTGTATAGTCTTTTCTGTAGATGGGTGCAGCTGTGTTCCCTCCCTGCTATTTACCTGGGGCCAGACTATGGTGCAGAGAAGGCAATGGCAACCCACTCCAGTACTCTTGCCTGGAGAAGCCCATGGATGGAGGAGCCTGGTAGGCTGCAGTCCATGAGTTTGCTAAGAGTCAGACACGACTGAATGACTTCACTTTCACTTTTCACTTTCATGCATTTGAGAAGGAAATGACAACCCACTCCAGTGTTTTTGCCTGGAGAATCCCAAGGACAGCAGAGCCTGGTGGGCTGCCGTCTATGGAGTCGCACAGAGTCAGACACGACTGAAGTGACTTTGCTTAGCAGCAGCAGCAGCAGCAGCCTATGGTGGAGGTAATGAAGATAATAGAGACCTCCTTCAAAAGATCCCATGCGTGTACTGCTACACTCAGTGCCTTTAACCCTGCATCTGGCCACCACTGACCCACGCCTCCACTGGAGACTCCTGGACACTCCAGACAAGTCTGGGTCAGTCTCTTGTGGGGTCACTGCTCCTTTCTCCTGAGTCCTGGTGCATACAGGGTTTTGTTTGTGCCAAGTCCCATGTAAGTTCTGGCAGCTGTATGGTGGGGTGGCTGGCGACCTCCTCCAGGAAGGCTTATGCCAGAGCTCATGCCCCTGTGGCAGTCCACTGCTGACCCGTACCCCACAGGAGAAGCTCAAATCCAGTCCTGTCTCAGTCTCTTGGGGTCCCTGGGTCCTGGTGCACACAAGTCTGCTGGAGCCCTCTGAGTCTCTGGCGGGAATGGGGCTTGATTCTAAATGTGATTTCAGCCCTTCTACTTCTTGCTGGGGCTTCTCCTTTGCCCCTGGGTGTGGGGTGTCTGCTCACAGTTGCCACAGCACTGCGCAGCTGCTGCTCCAGTGTCTACCATCTTGCTGAGGTTTCTCTGACCTTGGACGTGGGGTATCTCCTCACAGTCACTCCAACAAACAGCAGCTGCAGCTCCTTACCTTGCACACTGGGTATCTCCTCACAGCTGCTCTGCTGCTCCAGCGCCGTGCAGCCATCTTGGTAAAAGGGAAGCTTCTCCCAAACATAGCATAGGATGGGAGCTCTGAGAGGAGAAGGCCTGCTTTCCCCTTAATATCATGTTCTATCATTGCCTTTTTCCTATGCACTTGGACTGAGATAGTTATCAAATCTTTCTCAGTGTATACTTCCGCTCCCTATCCTAGAATAAGCTATTATTTTTTGTCTTGCTCTTTTAATAATAACTAGATATTATGTTAAAATGAAAAAAAGAGCATGGGGTCTAAACCAGACTTGGTAAGGTTGACTAGATGCCATCTCCCCTGAGTTAGTCAAGTAGGACTAAGAAAAGTATCAGTTCCAGAACATAAGAGTTTATGCATATCTTTAAACTGACCCACGCCTCCACTGGAGACTCCTGGACACTCCAGACAAGTCTGGGTCAGTCTCTTGTGGGGTCACTGCTCCTTTCTCCTGAGTCCTGGTGCATACAGGGTTTTGTTTGTGCCAAGTCCCATGTAAGTTCTGGCAGCTGTATGGTGGGGTTGCTGGCGACCTCCTCCAGGAAGGCTTATGGCAGAGCTCATGCCCCTGTGGCAGTCCACTGCTGACCCGTACCCCACAGGAGAAGCTCAAATCCAGTCCTGTCTCAGTCTCTTGGGGTCCCTGGGTCCTGGTGCACACAAGTCTGCTGGAGCCCTCTGAGTCTCTGGCGGGAATGGGGCTTGATTCTAAATGTGATTTCAGCCCTTCTACTTCTTGCTGGGGCTTCTCCTTTGCCCCTGGGTGTGGGGTGTCTGCTCACAGTTGCCACAGCACTGCGCAGCTGCTGCTCCAGTGTCTACCATCTTGCTGAGGTTTCTCTGACCTTGGACGTGGGGTATCTCCTCACAGTCACTCCAACAAACAGCAGCTGCAGCTCCTTACCTTGCACACTGGGTATCTCCTCACAGCTGCTCTGCTGCTCCAGCGCCGTGCAGCCATTTTGGTAAAAGGGAAGCTTCTCCCAAACATAGCATAGGATGGGAGCTCTGAGAGGAGAAGGCCTGCTTTCCCCTTAATATCATGTTCTATCATTGCCTTTTTCCTATGCACTTGGACTGAGATAGTTATCAAATCTTTCTCAGTGTATACTTCCGCTCCCTCTCCTAGAATAAGCTATTATTTTTTGTCTTGCTCTTTTAATAATAACTAGATATTATGTTAAAATGAAAAAAAGAGCATGGGGTCTAAACCAGACTTGGTAAGGTTGACTAGATGCCATCTCCCCTGAGTTAGTCAAGTAGGACTAAGAAAAGTATCAGTTCCAGAACATAAGAGTTTATGTATATCTTTAAGTGATCTCAGCTGAAATGATAGTAGGGGCATTAGATGATGAGACGATCAGAAGTCAAAAAGACCATTAATTCAATATAAAAGAAACTCTCTCTGACATTCATAAACACAACCACACTCCTTTGTTCAGCTGCTCAGTCACATCCAACTGTTTGCAACCCCACAGACTGCAGCACACCAGGCTTCTCTGTCCATCACCAACTCCTGGAATTTGCTCAACTCGTGTCCATCGAGTCCATGATGCCATTTAACCATCTCATCCTCTCTCATCCCCTTCTCCTTCTGCCTTCAATCTTTCCCAGCAACAGGGTCTTTTCCAATGAGTCTTCTCTACTTCTTCTCACATCCAAAGGGAATACTTAAGGATTCCTACAAATTTAGCTTCCTAATTCTTCAAAACCAATTATGCATGTTCTATGTTAGTGATCCCAAGACAAAGATACTAGTGGCTAAATGTAGTATCAATCATAAAATACAGAAGAATCATTTGAATCATGACTCACTAAAGTGAACCAATATTGCCATCAACAAGACATTATTGATACCATAAGACTAGATTGATCCTCTTCTATTCACAGTGTTGATGGATTGGAGACATAGTTTGTCCAATAGCATATGAACATGCCACAACATAAAGAGCATGCAGTTACTTTTAGCATATTTTGTACAAAAGCCAATAAAAATTGCCCTCAAGCCCATTTTACCATATTTTGAACAGAAAAATAAATGATGACTTCAACTTTCAGATGATATAAAAATCATATTATTCAAGAGTTTATTGGTGTCTGAGAATAATAGAAATCAGGATGTATGGTGAAAGTAGAAACTTAGATGAATTAGACATTGAAACAGGAAACTTGGCAGTGATCACAATTAAAGAATGTGTGTATGTGTATGTGTGTGCATACATGAAAGTTTGTGTCACAACAATCTCATCTTTCTGAGAATGTTGTTTTCCTCGTTTAGATCACTAGAAAATTTCTTGGGGGCTAGCCAGAAAACCAAATGAGAATTCTGCTGGGATACTGAGTATTGGCTAGAGTGGTTATCATAGCCTTCTGCATGAGAACTACCATGCTTTGTAAAGAACTGACTTGGCTAGGCTGAAATATATTTCCCAGAATTGCCCTTCATGTTCATTTTCCATTATGGTGGCCTCTATAAGAGATTCTTCTCTGGGATTTGGAAACTGCAACTGTTCCCCCTTCCCTGGAATTACTTCAGCTTCTCTGATTCTTGGGCCAGGGTCTGGCCCAAGAAGGACCCCCAGGTTCTCTGGAATATACACTATCAAGTTCAGCACATGAGAACTGACCTGTGTGTCCTCATCTATTCCCGCTTGTTCTCGTGACTTGCACTTTGTTCCTGCTCCTCCCCATTTCCCTTCCTGTTGCCTGCCCTGAAGACTTTAGGCTTTAGCATTAGACACAAGGACAATAGCATTATCGAGATTACTTAACCAGCTCTCATGATTGTGTAAGACCAGACTGCTCTAAAAATCTGGATTAATATCTATTTTATTGATATCTATAATTAGAGATAGCTATAGATAGATAGACATAGTAGATCTATCTGTTAATATCTCATCTATATACTCTAATAGTTTTAATTCTTTGATTGAACCCTAACTGACAAGATAACCACAGGAATTCTGGAACTTCCAAATCAAGCTCTATTACGCTAGGCTTGTTTTAACATTTAACACACACACATATCATCATCACCACCATCATCTTTTAAGAAGATCTTTAGTAGACACAAAGACCTTGAGAACATATTCACTTTATGTACTTCCTGACCTTACTGAATGAGAGATGGAGATGCTCTATTTCATTGTGCTAACTTTAATATATGTACTGTATATAAATCATATTTGAAAAGTATCTACTAAACATATTAATTCTTTAACTCAATAATGTAACTTCTGTGCATCTATCCTTCATGAAAAAAGAACCATCACCCCTTCTAATTGTGGTGTATTCATACTATAATTTACTATGCAATTACTAAAAAGAACATTTGCAAAGCAATATATATGTTATGGTCCCATGCTTGTAAAAACTAATAGGTGGAAAGACCTAGGTAAGTATGTGTTTGCATACAATTATAAAGAGCATAGGAAGAGGTGGGTAAAACACCATCACACAGGACTGATAACACTGGTTACTGGAATGGAGTGGCTTTGCTGAGATGTTAACATTTTCTTTATATAATATGCCTATATTGTTTGAATTTTAACAAAAAACATGCATCATTTTTATGTTTTTTCCCATTCTACCCAAACTAACTTTGGAAAAACAACAATAACTTCACTGTGGTTTTGCTTCAATACAGAAAGAAAAGAAAATATCCCATGTGACTGCTCGCATGGCCCCTGCTCCTAGCTAGCTGACGGACTGTACACATGTGAGGAAGGCTGTTTCAGAGCCCAAGCTGCACTCCTTGCAACCCTGATTAGGTCAATTTACACATTTAAACATTTATACTTGCAATTAGATTTGCTTTGAAATTGGTAAGAGGTTATTAAAATTGCTAAGAGGATGAGATGGTTGGATGCCATCACCGACTCAATGGACATGAGTTTGAGCAAGCTCTGAGAGTTGGTGATGGACAGAAAAGCCTGGCATGCTTGAGTCCATGGGGTCACAAAGAGTCGGACACGACTGGGCAAGCTGAACTGAACTGAAGATGTTATTTAATTTGGCAAATAGTCTACTACTTATAGTTTTGCTAAACTCTGAAGGTTAGTAACCAAATTGAAAGGAGTAAGTCAAACTATGTCATTTTACAAATAACAGTATTTTAAATAAGGGCAACAGGAATGCAGAGATTCCTAATCACAAAGTACTCTGTAAGGGCTGATGTGACAGAGAAAGGGATTAATATGAGTGAGCAAAAAGAGGTTCCTTCCATGCAGAGTCTTCCTGATGAATTTATTGGAAGGATTTTCTCTCAGTGGCATTAGATCTTGATTATGTTTGTAATCAACACCAGAACCAGGCTTGGGAACCTTAATTTTGATTTCCAACTTCTCCAGAAAGGAAGGAACAAAAATGCTTCTGTTATTATAAAAGGGAACATATTCCATTTGTTTGAACTCTAGAAGGGCTCACTCTCCTTCATTTCACTTTGTCTGGGTTGGAGGAAGTAAGCTTCCTCAGCCCAGCTTTCAGGCTATTACTAGATGTATCCCTCCTTTCTCTTGTGGAAAATATGAGTAACATAGGTTTATTAGACTAACATCAATTCATAGAACTTCTGAAAGACAGAATACAGCATTCTTTCCCACCACTGTAAAGATAAGTCGTTGGGTACTTATTGATGGAGCCCTTGTGATTAGGAGTCAGCCCTCCCAAAGTCCTGCCCAGACTGTAGGCCATACAGCCAGTTCAAACACTTTAAAGAGAAAGGTATTCCACAGAATATAGCTACCAACCAGAGACTAATCCTTATTCTCTAGGAAAACAGATCTGGCTTTCCACTTAAAGTACATCCATCAAATCTGACCAAGCAAGTTTAGCCTATCTTTTTTAAATGATGCCTGAAAATAGTTTTTCTTTTTCCCTAGCTAACTGCTCTATGACATCATGTCTCTGAGATGTTTGTTTGCTCCCTTCTAAACACAGAGTCCTTCCCTTTCTACCAGCAAGAAGCGTTCTAAGCAAAAGGCGTCCTTACCCTATTTGCTTCCAAAAAGTAAAAAAGAAATGATTCTGGGCTTGGTTGAAAAGAGAAACATTTGGCCACTTAAATGAATCATGTCTTTTAAAACACTGACTGAAAATTTAAAACTAAAAACCATGGCGGAAGACTCTGATTGTTTCAAAACATCTATGGTTCCTTGACTGACATTAGATTTTCTAGATCCTCTTCTTTATAAATTTTCATCCCTCACACCAAATTTTCATAGGAGGAGAGAGAATGAAGAAAGTCAGTTAAAAGAGAAAGCTTTGGGGAACCAGACACCCACGTTCATTTTCTATCATCCGGTATGAGTCACAGAATCATCAGTGACTGAGCAATTTATTTTGAATGGCAGAGAAAATGATTTCTAAATGTTAAATTGTAGTACTCTCTTCTTATAAAGATGTGTTATCTGCCTCTGAGCTCACGTGGAGAACGGTGTTTCCATTTTGTCTTGTTTACATGAAGTACCTAAATTTTAAAGAAGACAAAAGAAAACAGCCTGGCTTAGTCAAATCTTGTGGTGACTTAGATTTAGAAAGGATGAAATTTTGCATTCAAGAAATGGGAAGATGCCTGTTACAGAAGCAAGAAGCGAACCATGAAATGTGTTTAATGGATTACTCCCAAGCTCCATTTTTGAAAGATCCTGGCTTTCCCTATAGCAGTGGCTGATGGGCTTTTAAATCCCCTGGGGGAACTTTTAAGAAATGTTGATGCCTTGGTTCTCCTCTCAGACAGTCCTAGAGAACTGGGTGAATGTTCAGGGGGCACCAAGCTTGAGAAATTCTGCATGATTTCTAAATGTTAAATTGTAGTACTCTCTTCTTATAAAGATGTATTATCTGCCTCTGAGCTCACGTGGAGAACAGTGTTTCCATTTTACATGAAGTACCTAAATTTGAAAGAAGACAAAAGAAAACAGCCTGGCTTAGTCAAATCTTCTTGTGGTGACTTAGATTTAGAAAGGATGAATTTTTGCATTCAAGAAATGGGAAGATGCCTATTACAGAAGCAAGAAGCGAACCATGAAATGTGTTTAATGGATTAATCCCAAGCTCCATTTTTGAAAGATCCTGGCTCTCTCTATAGCAGTGGCTGATTGGCTTTTAAATCCCCTGGGGGAACTTTTAAGAAATGCTGATGCCTTCAGACAGTCCTAGAGAACTGGGTGAATGTTCAGGGGGCACCAAGCTTGAGAAATTCTGCTTCAGAGGATGCCGGTGCAACCTCCCTCATCAGGTTCCAGCCGCCCAACTGGGGAATTATAAGGTGCTTCATGATTCCAGCCACCTCATTTGCTTCAGGTACCTTCAACTGTGAAAGGTAAACTCTGAACCACCAGAAATTAACAGTCAAGTTAATGCAGTTGTAAATTGATAAAAAGGAAGAAGAAAGATGAGCTAAGACACAGAGAGGTAAACATATCTTGAAATAGGGTGTCTCTTATCTTTCCTTTCAACTCACTCAGAAGTAGATGTATTCATGTTTTCCTTCAACCCCCAAAGGAAAGCAGAGAAGGACATTTAAACATGGGACTAAAGCAGGTGCCAAGGGCAGCTGGAGAACTGAGTAATGTCACAATGGGTCCCGTAACAGCTGAGAGACCCCTTTCAGAAGTGAGAACTTTGAAAGGGTCAGGATCATGGCCCAAGGCCCTTGCTCTCAAAAGACTCAACCAGCCTTACTGGGTTCCATAGGAGGAAAGCTGCTACTTGGAATTACCATCCCTGAGCTCAGGGGATCCCCCTGGTGGCTCAAAGGGTAAAGAATCTGCCTGCAATGTCAGAGACCTGGGTTCTATCCCTGGGTGGGGAAAATCCCCTGGAGGAGGGCTTGGCAACCCACTCCAGTATTCTTGCCGGGCAAATCCCCATGGACAGAGGAGCCTGGCAGGATACAGTCTGTGGGTTTGCCAAGAGTCGGACACAACTGAGTTCAAACTGGTCTGGATTGTCAAAGGGGGAACTCTGAGTCACATAAGACAGAAACCATACCACTTTACTTCGACCCAATTAAAACAGCAAAAGTAAAAGGGATGAGACAGAAAACCAGAATATAACAGTCAGGACAGTTTTTGATATTAAGGAAGCTTGGAAGTTCACCCCAAACTCTTCTCTCTTCAAAGAACAGTCAACAACCTTGTTATAAAAACACATCTGTTATGCAAAATGACTTTGGAAGGTACATGCCGATTATATACATTCTTTCCACACAGAAACCACACCACTTTACTTCGACCCAATTAAAACAGCAAAAGTAAAAGGGATGAGACAGAAAACCAGAATATAACAGTCAGGACAGTTTTTGATATTAAGGAAGCTTGGAAGTTCACCCCAACTCTTCTCTCTTCAAAGAACAGTCAACAACCTTGTTATAAAAACACATCTGTTATGCAAAATGACTTTGGAAGGTACATGCCGATTATATACATTCTTTCCACCACTAGTCTTCTGAGACTTCAGTTGTTAATGCAAAATATCTTCCAAAAAAGAAACTGGCATTTTTCTAACTCCATTACCAATTTTCCTAATTGTAGATAATTTTGAAATTGGAATAATTACAAATGATAGTCATGTTGCAAGGCAGCATAGTCTTTTTCAAAACTGGAAGAGAAACTCTCTGTATTAACAAGCATCAAATGAGAGTTGATATGTTTCTGTTCCCTTTATTCTAATATGGTCTTTAATACTCAACAATTTATCACTGAGCATCTGTGCACCACGCCCAGAGCCAGCTCCAGGGATTACAATGAGGAGTAATATCTGATCTTTATGACAAACAGATCAGTGGGTGAAACAGACACAGATACCACTAGCTGTGTAGTAAGGGTTATGCGGACAGTATGCACAAAATCTTTAGAGCACGGACTCAGAAGCCACTTAAGAACACAGGTAGCTCTGTGTGTGTATGTGTGTGAGAGAGACAGAATATTCCCAAATGATTGAATAATTTGGGAGAGAGTGCCTACAATGAGATCCATTTATTTGTCTCCTTCTGTAAGAATTCTTAGCACAACTCACTTTTTTGGGGCCACAATGACCCTAAAAATGGCAAATCTAATCACCAGTGTTGTGCTTACTTCCTTAGGCCCCACACACAACTGTTACCACTGAGAACATCTATTAAATTTGAATGTCAGAAGCCTCAATATATACTTGGTTCGTTTTTGCTTGCTGGTAAACATTAACCAGCTGGTGACCCTTGACTGTGATTTCCATGTACAATAGCACATAACTGTATGTTCTCTTAAGCACTCAGCACCACCTTCCTTTCTTGTCTATTTCTTAATCTCTGGGTTCCTCAAATGTTTTTTATGCAAAATGTACAAAACCTTTCAGTTCAGTTCAGTCGCTCAGTCTGTCCAACTCTTTACACTGATGCAATACCTACTTTTCAAACATTTAAAGACACAGAACTCTTTTCTTCAAGCAAAGTCTTATGAGGGAGATAAATATGCAAAACAAATTAAAGCAGGGCTCCGTGGTTAAAGGGGAGAGGTAGTTTATAGCCCTGTTTGCAGGATTCCATCCCAGTTCTTTGTTCTTTAGCTACTGTTTCCTTTCCCTCCCAGGTGCCTACCCGAGGCTCTCTGAAAAGGTCTTCAGTATCCTCAAGACACAGTTGGAAGGCAACTGTTTTAAGGAGAACAGGTTTTTCATGCGAGGTATTTAGTAACATCTCTGTGGTTGAGTCTGACTGGAGTGGAGTGTCGGGTATTAAACCAGGTCCTCCAAAGGAGCCAAGCTGGGCACAAACTTGTCACATTCTTGAAACTTAACAAATGCTTCCTCATCTCCACCATCATGTCCTTACGAGTTGCTTTAAAGATTTAACAAAAAGCTTACAAAACTAATCTGCAAACTTCAAGCACTATCCAAGTATAGGAACTACTGAAAATGTGTGCCATTTTCCCTTGATTTAACTAGGGTACAGCGAAAACAGCTTTAGCCACAGAAAGGTCTACATTCCCATCTGGCTCCACAATTCACCGAATATGTGACTCTGATAGTAATTTTCCTAGTGCCTCAGTTTTCGCATTTTCAAAAATGGAAGTGGTGATACCAAATAGGGTTATTGTGGAAGTTTAACTTACAACGAGAAGTCCCTACCTAGCCTGAATGCCTGTAGACCCTAGATAAATGTTCACCAGATCCAGATGCCTTTATTTTTAAAAGAGTCACATAGTTCCTCTTTAGTATTGATATGGATTTTTACATCACTGCCCTACACTGTAGCAAATATATTTAACCAATTGTCTCACCTGAAAAATGGTGCCATATAAATGCAAATTTACTCTCTCAGCACAATCACATATACTCATCAGGATATGCCTTTTCATACCTTTCTTCCTTAAAAGCTATTACACCTACTTCTTTGCTCTGTATAGCAACTGCCCTTAAAACTTAATGAGCAAAATTTTTCATTTCTGAGCTTTTTTCTCTTTTTGATAGAAAGAGCTCGTTTGGTTAAAAGTGATTTGATGAAAGTTTACAGTCACGTTAAAATGTAGAAATGACTATATTCAGTTCTTTAAAACTAGGAGAACATTTGCTGTTTTTTTTCTCTTGAATCATTGTTGTTGCTATTCGGTCACTAAGTCCTGTCTGGCTCTTTGCAACCCCATGGACTGCAGCACACCAGGCTTCCCCATCCTTCACTATCTCCGGGAATTTGCTCAAACTCATGTCCATTGAGTCAGTGATGCCATCCAGCCATCTCATCCTCTTTCTCCCCCTTCTCCTGCCTTCAATCATTTCCAGCATCAGGGTCTTTTCCAATGAGTTGGCTCTTGAATCTTTACTTTAATAATATATGTTTTCTGTTATATATGAGACATTTCCTTCTTTTTCATACCTATTGACAATAGGCCATCATGGGAATTTTAGAAAAAGGAACAAAGAAACCAGAGAAAGACCACCCTGCTATCTAACTTTTCTTTTATTTGTTTGATGACTATTTTTGAAATCTTGAAATATGTGAAATACATATCTTGCCAAATCTTTATATGTTTTGTCACTTCCAATAAGAAATTGGATCTCACATCTGTTTCTGTTTTGAGAATACATCACTTTTTTTTTTTTAAACAGACATGTGAAAATCAGAAAATGAAGGGATCAGAAATCTGTGCAGAGAATCTGAGTTGGACGTTGGGGGTGGGGAGTTGTCCTGCGGATTCACGGTAAGTGCTTGATCTGGTAGATGTTTAACTGTTTCAGCTTCCTCTTGCTGTTCTATTCAGGAATTTCGAGCACTGAGCCCATCTCATCTGAGAAACTCACTGACTCTTCCAAAAAACCAGAAGGAACTTATTTAACAAGTTATAATCCCATGCCACTTAAAATAGTGTGACGTTAATTCTAATTCAATTAAAATCAGTGATCGTTTATTGAAAACTAACCTTATTAGTTCTGGTTGGGAGAAGAGAGAATTCTTACTCCATTCCACTTAGAGAAACCAAATTGATGAGACAAGACATGGATTTAGTATAATTTATAGTTTCTGGGGAATAACACTGGTGTTCATAATAAGCCAAAGGTTGGAGATGTAATACATTAAATGCCGCATAGTTTACCAGGAACAACAAAAATTGCTGTATAAAACAACAAAGGTGGAGGATAAAAGGATAAAAATGATCATAATACACAGGAAAGTAAGTTGACTTCCTCCGCAAGCACTTTGTTACACTGTATATATACCATTGTTGTTACAAAGATGTTCAGTGGAATAATCAATAAAAAGGACACAAATGCTTTCTTTATTTATTCCTGGGAAAAGTGGGGATATAGGTGGGTCTGGGAATTATCAGTAGCCTTTAAAAGACAAACTTTCCCCAAATCTGCCTCCTCTGCAGGAAGGTGGGGCATGCAGGAATGAAATGTGCTATTGGTCCTCGGTCCCCAAGTGATGACAATGTCACGCTGCCCTGCCCCACCCATCTCACTTAAGCGCTTCATGAAGGACAACACAGTGTACTGTTGTGTTTGATTCTCTTTGATTCCAGACTATTCCCTTAATTCCAAAATTCAATGTCTAGAAAAAAGCAAAATAATGTGATTCAACATGATTTAAGTTATATTTCTCTTTTCAAATAAAGAAAGAGACAACTACACACTGTTTTTCTTAGCTGTTGACTTATTTATGCCTCCCTGGTGGCTCAGAAGGTAAAGAATCTGCCTGCAATGCAGGAGCCCTGGGTTTGATCCATGGGTCAGGAAGATCCCCTAGAGAAGGGAATGACAACCCACTCCAGTATTCTTGCCTGGGAAATCCTGTGGACAAAGGAACCTGGCAAGTTACAATCCATGGGGTCTCAAAAGAATCAGACACAACTGAGAGACTAACATTTCCACTTCTTTTTTAAACTTTATGTATGCCTCACAACACTCTGAAGCAAAAAAAAACAAAAAAACAAAAACAACAAAAAAAACAAAAAACCAAACAGAGAAAATCACTTTATCAACTCCAAAGGCCCAGAATAGAGACTCTTGTGCTTGAGTCTGGTTATGTGTCCATCTAATCCAGTTACACAATTGCGGTTAGGGTGAGGGAAGTCACCCCCGTGGGCCCCACAACTCAGAGAAAGTGAGGTGGGTATCAAGCTGGGCAGGCACCATAAACACTGTCTGAACGCATGCATGTTCAATTGCTCATCTGTACCTGACTCTTCATGACCTCATGGACTGTAGCCTGCCAGGCTCCTCTGTCCATGGGATTTTTCAGCAAGAATACTGGAGTGGGTTGCCATTTCCTCCTCCAGGGGACCTTCCCAATCCAGAGATTGTACCCCTGTCTCCTGCACTGGCAGGCAGACTCTTTGCCACTGAAACACCAGGGAAGCCCAAAACACTATCTACTACTTGTTAAATTGCCTCCAGGCTCTACAGAGATCTGTAGGTCAGTCCTATTATTTATTTATACGCCACCTTCTCCCATAATGAATTTTCAATGGTGTAGAAATGATCATATGAGCAGAAAAGGGCAATTAGAATTGTTTTAAAAATAGATTTGTATGAAATAATAATGAAATGTAAAGGACTCTTTCTAGTTCCTAGGTAATTCATCAGCTAATGCAGTTACATACTAAATTTACATCTGAGCCCCCCAGCAGCCAAGATAACAGAAAAACTTGAAAGATTATAGAATTCTCTTGTACAGAAAAAGAATTAATAAAAGGAAAAGCATTTTTTTCTCCAGGCCCTGAACTCCAGAAAGAATTCATAAACTAGGTCCTTAGTAAAGAGATAGCACATGAAATAATAGAAAATGACTTCTATTATAGTTTTATAAATCATTTTTCAAATCGCTGTTTCCAT
Source organism: Madoqua kirkii (assembly GCA_006408675.1). Taxonomy (NCBI): domain Eukaryota; kingdom Metazoa; phylum Chordata; class Mammalia; order Artiodactyla; family Bovidae; genus Madoqua; species Madoqua kirkii. The sequence goes on from SJYC01136212.1 coordinate 28,128, forward strand.
TTCATTTCTGTGGAAGCTAAAGGAATAACATTAAACTTTAACTCAATAAACGTATGAAGGTAAAAGATTAATGTAGTTCAGCCTGCAAATACCTGTGGGGATGCATGATTTTTAGATTGCAACTTGTTCTGAGGTCTGTACCAGGTCTGAGCTAGCTTGAAAGATAGGCTGAGAGGTATGTAGTAATTCTCTAAACAAAGAGAAATATAATATTACATCCTCCAATTATTTTTAAATACTGCTTATATTATAGAAGCATGTAGATAGCATAGATAATTTAAAAAAATAAAACTTCAAATTGCCATACCCAGTGATGCCATAAATTCTTAAGCACTTCTTCTTAAGATGTTTCTGCACATGTTGCTATTTATTTTTTTGCCAACTTGATTTTTTCCCTGATCACTAATCTTCATCTTTCCCTTTTAAGAAATTTTCATTGCAACCAGTACTGAGTCCACATTCACATTGACCCAATTGTTCCTAAAACACTTTCACAGGTGGTTTATCCAAACCAGGACCCAAGAAGATTTATTTCATCTGGTTATTAGGTTCCTTAGGTCTTTTATTCAAGCACTGTCTTTCTATTATGACCTCAATTTGTTGACAGGACAGGGCAAGTAGTCTGGAAAAGTGTCTCATCTTGAGGGTTGTCTGGTTATTCAGATGATCTAGTTAAGGGTCAGGGGATGGAAAAAATCAAAAGACCCAGATGCCTTCTCCCCTGGTTCCTGGTTTAGCCTTGGAGAGAGCCCTGGTGTGGGCATCCACTGCTCCGGGAGACTGTATGTCGCAGATGGGTTAGTCTGGCACTAGCTGGCAGGGGAGTGTCTCCTCTCTTGAGTTTGTGATTAGAAAACTGTAGTCAGAGGAAAGTGGGGTGGGGCAGGCAATGGGCCAGGACTGAAGCAGGATCTAGGTCGAGAGCTGCTTACTGGACCATGTATTAACGTATCTTTTATAAAATGTGAATCAGTGGCCATGCTGACCAAAGTCTGGCTTTCAGCACCACTGTTGAAGAGAACAACCAACTCACCTGAGGGGCAAGGTCGCATTGCAATGGTCCTGGGAAAGGAACTGCCCTGCCCTCTCTGTGTGAGTTAATGTTTGCATTTCATAGGAACCTTTTCACAAGGGGATAATTCATTCAAGGGTAGTAACTGCTTCATCTCTGAGTCTGCAATGTGTGGCCAGTCCCTGGTCCATTAAGGGTCAGACTGTGGGGAGTGTCTGACATCCTTAAACATCTAGTCCAGGGGCCGCTTCTGTCAAGGGCTCTGCCTCCGTCTCCTGCCATCACCCCCCGCCCAGTGGGATGAGGCTTTCTCTGGACTGAGCAGTGTACCCACTCGGGGCCCTTCCCTTGTTTCTAAATTACGCTGTAGACACACAGACCCTGGAATTCACAGCACAAATGGCACCAAATGCTTTCTGAAGGATCTGAGTCGAACTCTCTTCAAGTCTGATCTCTTGGGAGGACCCCTGAGCTGATAATATATACACCCCTAGGCCTGAAGGCTGGTCACGGGGTGACTCCTTGCAGCGGATGTGGATGGGGCTTGGACCAGAGGCCTAGGTTGTCTGAGATTTTGAAGGGAGCTGCCTTGAAAAAGAAGTGGGACCAGGTGTGGACAGAGGTAGGCAGAGTCTGGGCCAGCTTCTCCTATACCACCACATCCCAGCTGGCAACTCTGAGGAGTCTTAAGTTCTAACCTGGCTTTCCACCTTGTTATCAAGGTGCATTTGTTAAGGCAGGAGGCCAGGATATTTTATTCAAGTATTTTCTCTTGATGTATTATGTTAAAGTATTTAGACAAATGATACAGGAACTCCGTTTGTACTCTTGCCCCAGACCTGCAATCACTAGGGTTGAGCCAATCACTACTTCTTGCTGAAGGAAGTACTCTTTAAAGATAACTGTGGGTTTTTTTCCTATGTTTTTCAATAAAGCACTTCTAGTTAACCAATCCACTGCTCCTGAGTGATGGAGCAAGATGTCAACTGAATCCAGGGGAAATTTTCACAGCTCTCATGTTCCTGAGATCCTTATTATGGAGCCGTTAGTAAACCAAACTTGAGTCTCAGAAACAACTCATGGATCATCCACTGCTGCTGCTTCTGCTCACCTTTAACCATTGTACTACTCTTTTCTACCTCTACCAGTATAGTATCAGAACTATAAGAAAATGGATCTTAATTTCACTGACTTAATGTCCCTTGTGGGGTTTACCAGGTGGCTCAATGGTAACGAATCTATCTGCCAAGCAGAAGACATGGGTTTGACCCCTGGGTTGGGAAGATCCCAGGGGGAGGGCATGACAACCCACTCCAGTATTCTTGCATTGAGAATCCTCATGAACAGAGGAGCCCAGCGGGCTATATAGTCCATGGGTTGCAGAGAGTTGGGCATGACTTAGCAACTGAACAGCAACAATGTCACTTGTAGTGGACAAGAACTGGAAGCATGAAAACGTCATTATTTTGTTATTGTTATTGCTATTATCACGTACTTATTTCAGTGCCTTTGCTCTCCATTAAAAGCCAGAGCCCCAAACTGACAAAAGACAAATTTTGGAAGAAACATCAAATAATTAACAGACATCAAACAGATGTTTAGGATACCATACACTAGAGAAATGCTTTTGCAAAAGAGAATGGAGAAATGAACATTTCTAGCTTGTCTGCTATAACGTTACTAAAAGAAAAATGAAAATATTCTTTCTTCTATAAGCAGGAAAGTTTTTTCAACCTGAATTACCCATCTCAGCCATATCAGAGACACTTCCTATAATAAATGTGTAAGGAAAAAAGATCATGTGCCAGCAAAATTCGATCTTTACTGTGAAATGTATTTATACATTGTAAGTGAGGTCAGAACAAAATAACTCAGGGAATGGAGGGAAAGTTTCCTTTGAAGTGTTCTGAGATTAAGAGACACTCCAATACCCAGATGGAAGTGTCATTTGCTTTGCGTTTTCCATTTCTCTCTCTCTCTCTACTAAGACAAACTATCACAGTGGCCCTCAGACCTATATTTCATAGGAAGACTCATAAGTGAAAACATCCGAATCTTGGGAACCTGATCCCTGTTACCGGTTCTATGTTTCCAAACTGGCATTTAAAGACACCATTGTTTGTTCCCAGTGACTAGTTAATTGCATTCTGATTTGGTAATTGCAAACAGATCCCAGTGTCTCAGCTTTTCTATAAGCATAGCAATCTTTAATATGATGGAACCAAAGTTATACTCATAAATTCCCAAAGAGGTTTGTGTTAGATTCTCAGATGCTTTTCTGCTCTTCCATTGTTAATGTTAGATCTAGGTGTTGTTTTTTTTTTCCCCTTAACCTTTAACAGATTCATCTTTCAGGATTTGAA
>SJYC01136213.1:0-19942 GCA_006408675.1 Madoqua kirkii
GAAAACTGAACTTTTCCAGTCCTGTGGCCACTGCTGAGTTTTCCAAACTTGCTGGCATATTGAGTGCAACACTTTCACAGCATCGTCTTTCAGGATTTGAGATAGCTCCACTAGAATTCCATCACCTCCACTAGCTTTGTTCGTAGTGATGCTTTCTAATGCCCACTTGACTTCACATTCCAAGATGTCTGGCTCTAGGTGAGTGATCACATCATCATGATTATCTGGGTCGGGAAGATCTTTTTTGTACAGTTCTTCCATGTATTCTTGCCACCTCTTCTTAATATCTTCTGCTTCTGTTATGTCCAGACCATTTCTGTCCTTTATCGAGCCCATCTTTGCATGAAATGTTCCCTTGGTATCTCTAATTTTCTTGAAGAGATCTCTAGTCTTTTCCATTCTGTTGTTTTCCTTTATTTCTTTGCATTGATTGCTGAAGAAGGCTTTCTTATCTCTTCTTGCTATTCTTTGGAACTCTGCAGTATTATTTTTAAAAGTAGTTTATGTATATATGTAACTAAATTGAGCTTCCCAGGTGGCCCAGTAGTAAAGAATCGACCTGCCAAAATGCAGGAGACACAGGTTCAATACCTAGAACTGGAAGATTCTCTGCATCTGGAAATGGCAATCCTTTCCATTTTTCTTGCCTGGAAAATCCCATGGACAGAAAAGCCTGGTGAACTGCAGTCCATGGGGTCACAAAGAGTAGGGACACGACTGAGCAACTGAGCAACACACACACATAACTAAATCTTTTGCTGTACCCCGAAACTAATACATAAATCATCACTACTCAGATGGTGACTACAGCCATGAAATTAAAAGATGCTTAACTTCTTGGAAAGAAAGTTATAACCAACCTAGACAGCATATTAAAAAGCAGAGACATTACTTTGCCAACATAGGTCCATCTAGTCAAGGCTATGGTTTTTCCAGTGGTCATGTAAGGATGTGAGAGTTGGACTATAAAGAAAGCTGAGTGCCGAAGAATTAATGCTTTTGAACTGTGGCATTGGAGAAGACTCTTGAGAGTCTCTTGGACTGCAGGAGATCCAACCAATCCACCCTAAAGGAGATCAGCCCTGAGTATTCATTGGAAAGACTGATGTTGAAGCTGAAACTCCAATACTTTGGCCACCTGATGCGAAGAACTGACTCATTTGAAAAGACTCTGGTGCTGAGAAAGATCGAAGTCAGGAGGAGACGGGGACAACAGAGGATGAGATGGTTGGATGGCATCACCAACTCAATGGACATGAGTTTGGGTAAACTCCAGGAGTTGGTGATAGACAGGGAGGCCTGTTGTGCTGCAGTTCATGGGGTCGCAAAGAGTCTGACACAACTTAGCGACTGAACTGAACTGAACTCATCTATACTTCAGTATAAAATAAAAATTAAAAAAATAATAAAGTTTTAGCAAGAATAAATAAAAATAGAAAAACCATTTTGTGTACCATTTGTGGGATTGCAAAATGGTGCAACGGTTGTGAAAAACAGTAGCAATTCAGTTGAGTTGCTAAGTCATGTCCAACTTTTTGCGACCCCATGAATCACAGCACTCCAGGCCTCCCTGTACGTCACCAATTCCCAGAGTTCACCCAGACTCATGTCCATTGAGCCAGTGATGCCATCCAGCCATAAATACCCATTAAAAAGTGAAAACGTAGAACTACCATATTATCCAAAGATCCCACTGCTAGGTACATATTCAAAGGAATTGAAAACAAGGTATCAAAGAGATATTTGAACATCATGTTCATACTAATATGATTCACAATAGCAAAGTGGGAAAAGTGTAAGTAAAATCGCTCAGTCATATCCAACTCTTTGGCTCCTATGGACTAGCCTGCCAGGATCCTCCATCCATATATTCTCCAGGCAAGAATATTGGAGTGGGTTATCATTTCCTTCTCCAGATAAGAGGTAGAAGCAATCCAAATGCCTGTCAATGGATAAATGGATAAGCAAAAGGTATTATATATATACAATTGAATGTTGTTTTGTGTCAAAACGGAGGAAATCTTGTCACTGTTGCAACATGGATAAACCTGAAGAACATTATGCTAAGTAAAATGTTAGTCACAGTGGGACAAAGATTGCATATGAGTTATTTAAAACAGTTCAGTTCATAGGAACAGAAAGTAGATAGTGGTGGCAAAGAGAAAGAATTGGAGGAATTTTTGCTTACTGGGCATAAAGTTCAGTTTTGCAAGATGAAAAAGCTCTGAATATCTGTTTCACACGGGTGTGAATATACTTAACAATCTAATTGTACTCTTAAAAATGGTTAAGATGGTAAATTTATGTAATGTGTTTTTACCACAATAAAGAAATCCCAATAATATGGTAATATAAATGAAAAAAGTAAAAATTAGGAGATAACCTTTTAATTATTGAAGCCCTGATTTGCTTATATTTCATTTATAAAATTGAATAGTAAAAGAAATAGATAGATGATAGCAGATAGAGAAATTGATATAGTCAGATAGTAATTTTGAAACTGCAGTTTCATGTCAAGCCAAAGGCCATTTACTTACAGGAATGAAGTGAAAAAGTATTTGAGATGTACAAGTTCTGAAAATTCACTGATTACTCAAACATTTTAGGAGATCCATACACATTTTTAAAAATAATATTTCTATGAGTACGATGAAGGAGGAGTATAAGAACACACACAAATGAAAAGCAAAAATAATACTTGCATATGGCCTCTAGCAAAATGAAAAAATAAATTATGATTACATGGAAAATATCATAAATTGTTGCTAATAATATGGCTATAGAAATTAATATGGTTGTCAAGTTAAGAAATTATAAAATGGATGAGCACGCTAATAAAGAAGAAAATACTTGAAATGACTGGCTCACCAACAACAAAAATTGTGGTCAGTAGTCAGCATTTTAAAGTGAATTTGACTAATGTCTTTCTGCAAACAAGAAGAAAAATAGTGCTTCTGCGTTTCTAACTTCAAGAATAGTGTAAAGTCTAGCAACATAGAATATTTTTCCTCTATATAAATATACAAAGGGAAACATGTATATCAAATTAGTTTATTACCTGAACATCTGCAAGCTGCTTTTGCAGAGAGAAAAAAATAATTGATATGAACCAAATTTATTGTCATAAAAGCTTCAGAGAGGTATAAAATGCATCTTGTTTTATGACATTTAAAAGAAATCAATTCAAAACTATTTTTATGATGAATTACTTAAGAATAAATTTTAAACAGTTTCATAAGAAAAATACAATATTTTGTTCATGTAAATGGTGTGTATAGAGTGAGAGAGTGAAGTCATTCAGTCATGTCTGACTCTTTTCAACCCTGTGGACTGTAGCCTACCAGGCTTCTCTGTCCCTGGGATTCTCTAGGCAAGAATACTGGAGTGGGTTACCATTTCCTTCTCCAGGGCATCTTCCCGACCCAGGGATCGAACCTGGGTCTCCTGCATCGGAGGCAGACGCTTTTACCTCTGAGCCACCAGGGAAGCCCAATGGTGTGTATAGTGTACTGAAATCTGGAGGGAAAATGCATAATCTTATTTCTCCTAAAAAAAAAAGAAAACTATAATCACAGCACCAAGAATAAACAAAATGATGACCATGAATACTTCTAGCATATAGAAGGCTCACAATTTTTTTGGTAAGTTCTCAAATATATATTGTATTGAAAAAGCAAATGCTGTTACTGTATTTTAGTAAGCTCTATTAGCTAATGAATAAGTTTCAAAGAAAAATCATTTTACATATGTTTTGATGCAGTTCTAGGCCAAAAATAAGGGATAAGGAAAGAACAAAATACTAAATTGAATGAATATCTGCATAGGAAATCACACACACAGGCAAATGTTTAATTAAAAATGAGTTCAACAAGGCATAAAAATGTAGCATTCTGGATAAAATACATGAATTATGAAAAATAGAAATTTTTCATTTCCTCATTTCTGGTTTCTGTGTGTGTGTGTGTGTGTGTGGGGTGTGTGTGTGTGTGTGTGTGTGTGTGTGTGTGTGTGTGTGTGTGGACTTCCTAGCCTTTGTCCCAGGAATTGAGGTTTGCACTTAGAAACTCTTGCAGCTGCTTGGAGCAATGCAGTTAGCACCCTGTCCAAAGTATCAGTTCATTTTGTATTGCCTCCTTAAGTAAAATTTTTAGAGTGGCTTATATATCTAGGTGGCTACATTTCTAGTTTCCATTTCAGTCACTTTCCTCTCCCTGACCATTTTACCTTCTAGGTGTATGCTGGGTTAACTCCTCATGGTCTTTCTACTCCTGTTCCTAAGTGACATTTTCATTCAAGGGCATCCAAATGCATAGAATATTTTTTCCCTTTTCCTATGTCATAAGATTTTGAACATTTGATCTCGACGTGTATGTGCTCTGAAGTCCAGCATGCCTACGATGGAAAGTGACAGGGGCAAGGTAAGCAGCAGTATAGAAACTAGCAGCTCCAAAACACTTTTGGGGGCGGGGGAGCATGCCAAAATTAAGATCATGGCAGCCAGTCCCATCACTTCATGGCAAATAGATGGGGAAATAGTGGAAACGGTGGCTGACTTTATTCTGGGGGGCTCCAAAATCACTGAAGATGGTGATTGCAGCCATGAAATTAAAAGACACTTCCTCCTTGGAAGGAAAGTTATGACTAAGCTAGACAGTATATTAAAAAGCAGAGACATTACTTTGTTAACACAGGTCCATCTAATCAAGGCTATTGTTTTTCCAGTAGTCATGTATGGATGTGAGAGTTGGACTGTGAAGCAAGTTGAGTGCCAAAGAACTGATGCTTTTGAACTGTGGTGTTGGAGAAGGCTCTTGAGAGTCCCTTGGACTGCAAGGAGATCCAACCAGTCTATCCTAAAGGAGATCGGTCCTGGGTGTTCATTGTTAAGACTGATGGTAAAGCTGAAACTCCAATACTTTGGCCACCTGATGCAAAGAGCTGACTCATTTGAAAAGACCCTTTCCCATCTTTGATGGGAAAGATTGAAGGCAGGATGTGAAGGGGACGACAGAGGATGAGATGTCTGGATGGCATCACCAACTCAATAGACATGGGTTTGGGTAGACTCCAGGAGTTGGTGATGGACAAGGAGGCCTGGTATGCTGCGGTTCATGGGGTCGCAAAGAATCAGACATGACTGAGTGAGTGAACTAACTGAACTGACTGTGCCATAGCAAATTCCGTATCAAATCCCTCACACTAGATCTATGTACCACTTAGGGCTTTCAGTTAATCTGTGGGCAGTCAACTCAACTAAATAATGTAAAAAATGAAAGGCATGATGTCATTACAGATCCTAGGGATATTAAAAGGTCAGGAAAGTTATACCATAAACAACTCTATGCCAACAAATTTGATGACCTAGATGAAATGGACCAATTCTTTGAAACAATCTGACAAAACTCTCTCAAGAAGAAACAGACAATCTAGAATATGCTTCTATTAAGTAAACTGAATCAGTAATAATTTTTTTACACAAAAAGCATAAGAAGACTCATAAGACAGAAATTATATCAATTCTTTATAATCTCTTTCAGGAGGCAGAAGTATAGAGAATGCTTCTTAGTTTACTCTACAAGGCCAGCATTATCTAAATGTCAAAACCAGACAGAGATGTTACAAAATTAGAAAACTACAGATCAATATCTCTTATGAATATACATGCAAAAATCTTCATCAAAATATTAGCAAATCAAGTCATAAAATGATAGAAAGAATCATATGCCATGAACAAGTAGAAGGCTGGTTCAACACTGAAAGATCAGTTAATGTAATCCATTGTATCAACTGGCTAAAATAAGAAAAATCAAAATATTATATCAATAGATGCAGGAAAGAAATTTGACAAAACTCAGTAAGTGTTTGTGATTAAAAAATAAACTTTAGTAAACAAGAATTGAGAATTTCCTCAGCTTGATAAAGAATATCTACAAAAACCCTACAGCTATGCTTATATGTACCAGTGAGAAACCTGAAGCTTTCCCACTAAGATTAGGAATAAGGTGAGGATTTCCCCTCACCATTGGTTTTCAGTAGCATTCAGGGAGTCTAGCTAATGCAATAACACAAGAAAAGGAAAGAAAAGGAAACAAAAATTTCCAATTTGAGAAGGAATGAATAAAATTTTCACTTTTCACAGATTATATGATTGCCTCTGTAGGAAATCCAAAGAAGTAAATAGAAACCTTCTGAAACTAACAGGCAGTTACGTCAGGATTGCAGGATATAAGGTTACTACAAAACAATCAATGGTTTCCTATACACTAGCAATGAACTAACGGAAGTTGAAATAAAAACACAATATCAATACAAAGTTACAGCAATCAAGATAACATGATATTGGTGAGGAGAAAACAAATGGACTAGTAGCATGGAAGAGAGAGCCCAGAAATTGCACATATATATAATCAACTGATTTTGACAAAGGAAGCAAGACAGTACAGCAAAGATAGTCTTTTAACAACAATGATGATTGAGTGGAGAGTTCTAAAACCTGCCTTTCTTTATTTTTCCTAAATATATATTAATATAGATATACTAGTCTGTCCCACTGTTTGCTTTTCATTTTGTTTCTCACAATTTCCAGTTTTAACTGCAGCACAATCATACACAAAACATACACAACACATACATTCTACAGATATGATTTCTTATTTGCCTATTGAAGACAAATGTCTCTGTCAAATGAAGAATATAACCAGCAGTCTTTATCTATCCATCTATTCTTCCCTCAGAGAAATTCTCACAATTCTCAGTCCAAGAGTAAATTCTTCACAGCCTAAGTCAAACGCAGTATTTATCTTTCTCTTATCATTGGTACATTTAGGCATGGGAATGTAACTCAGGCCAATGGGATGAAACTAATTCTTCTGTGGATCTTGCTGGAAAGGTTTCCTCCAGCATCAGCAGAGATAGAAGGGTCCCCTTCTGCTTTTAGATCTTTTCCCTTTTCAAGTGATGTCTAGATGTGGAAGCCATTTTGCAATCAAGAAGTAAGCCAGCTAAGCATAACCAAAGATGACACAGTGAGGATAACAGCACCAAAATAAAAGAAAAAATATGCCACATTCTGATAATGTCGTTTGGCTGCTACATTAACCAATCTCTGAATCATTCTTTCTAGAAACTTCTCATGGTGTAAGTAAGTCTTATTCATATAATGTTGATAAAGTTTACTGAATCCAAACATACCCTAACCTAATGATACACACTTTATTCCATGCACTTTTCAAAAATGACTTAGTCCTTTCTTCATTCCTACGTATTTGGGACCATTGTTGACATTTTACTGGTGAATACTTTAAGGCCAACTTAAATGTGGAAGCCATTTTGCAGTCAAGAAGTAAGCCAGCTAAGCATAACCAAAGATGACACAGTGAGGATAACAGCACCAAAATAAAAGAAAAAATATGCCACATTCTGATAATGTCGTTTGGCTGCTACATTAACCAATCTCTGAATCATTCTTTCTAGAAACTTCTCATGGTGTAAGTAAGTCTTATTCATATAATGTTGATAAAGTTTACTGAATCCAAACATACCCTAACCTAATGATACACACTTTATTCCATGCACTTTTCAAAAATGACTTAGTCCTTTCTTCATTCCTACGTATTTGGGACCATTGTTGACATTTTACTGGTGAATACTTTAAGGCCAACTTAAATGATTTAAGTCACACAAAAAATAGCCAATGAATTAAATTGAATCCTTATTTACTTTACCAGAATTTGTACTGCTTTTATGTTAAAGCAACTATCTCCTTGAAATAACTAAAACAAAGGCATTTCTCTAGTACAGTGTGTAAGCCTGAGATATAAAGGAGAAAGGAAACGAATTATCCAGTATTTTATCTCCAGAGACCACAATATTTTGAAAATGCAGACATGTCAGCTGTGCAGTGTATTCTTGTTTACCTAACCACCTTTACAGTTTGATCCTTATATTACTGCCCCATAACCAAGCAGTTCTGCCGTGGGTATTATAAATAATATTTAAATGTAAGCAGTACACAACCCTAATACAATAAAAATTAGGTTTGGTACAAAAATTGCCAATAAACTGAAAGTTAATTCAGTAATGGGTGTTACTCCCTGTTGAAGGCATTTAAGACCAGAATATTTAATCAAAGAAAGAGACAGACTTGCTCCTGAGAAACCACACAAAAATGAAAGGTTCCTACTTTAAGTCTTAAATTTGTTTCATCATTTTGCTCAATACTTCTCTCCCTGGAAATTGATTTTTAGAGTTTCTTAACCTTTTTTATTTTATAATAAGTATTATTCAACTAGTAGGGGTTTACCTTCACAAAACAGAAGGAAACTTATATAAATGTAAAGCCTAATATCTGGCAATGACCACTGTTAACATTTTAGAATGCATGACTTTAATCTCTTTCTTATGAAAATATGTGTAGGTATGTGTATAGATGCAGATATATATAGATGTTCATTTCATGTAAATAGTGTCATAATTTTCCAATGAAAAATATACTATGAATGTATTTCCATGTCAAAACAGATTTATAGATTCATTTACATGAGCTGAACATTCCATTATATCAGTATTTAGATAATTTTCAGTTGGAGGGAGGTGAAAGGGGGGTTCAGGATTGGGAACATGTGTACACCCATGGCAGATTCACGTTGATGTGTGGGAAAACCAATACAATATTGTGAGGTTAAAAAAAAAGTATTAAAATATTCATATACATGTTCTCTTTTTTCAGCATCAGTGTTATATCTCATGCCCTAGGGACAGGTGGTGGTTTAGTTGTTCAGTCATACCCTACTCTTTAGTGACCCCATGGCCTGCAGCCCACCAGGCTCCTCTGTCCATGGAATTTTTCAGGCAAGAATACTGGAGCAGGTTGCTGTTTTCTCCTACAGGGAATCTTCCTGATCCAGAGATCATATCCGCTTCTCTGCGTCTCCTCCATTGCAGGCAGTTTCTTTATCGCTGAGCCACCAGGGAGGCATCCCACACTGCACATCCCATATTGTATCCTCGTCTAAATTCTTAGAAGTGTAAATTCAAAAGAAAGATGCCTTTAAAATTGCCATCCACAATCAAGGTGGCAATATTAACCATACCAGTAATATAAAGAGAAACACCCAGAAATTCTGTGAAGGTTAAAGACCCACTAGCCATTTATGAGAGAAGTCTAGATTTATTTGTACGCTACCTAAGTTACATAATCTTTTCTTTCAATGTTGAGAAATTGTTTTTGGACTTTCTGTTTTTGATCTTTTAACAAAAGGTTTTCATGGGAAGAGTGGTAATTGCTAAGTGTACCCCTGGGTTCAGAAAAGTCCTGAGTCACGGAAGAAATTGCATTCCCCAAATAACTGGTACTGTGTAGCGATACATTTGAGATGCCCACAAGAGGAAGAGACTTTAAACGGAAAACTATAATAGCTCACTTCTCCTGTTTGTCTTAAAACCAGTGTAATCAGCCTTTATGTGGAATGCTGATTTTTATGGTAACTAGAAAAGAAGATGAAAACTGTGGCTAATTTAAAATGGACTGAGGCTAAATTATGTCTCTCAAATACTGGCACCTCTGATTTGAGCTTAGCCTGTCCCTCAACTGTGCGTGGTGTGTTGCTGTGATACTGATAGATACCAAACATTTTCATGTCTAAAAGCCAAACAGATTTGTACCTTCTCTAAGCTAACTGGAGAATTTATGGAGATCCTGATTTATTGATATGAAAGAGATTGAGATTAGAGTTTTCCATCTGGTAGAACTCTCAGTGAAATTGCATTTGGAATCAGAGGTCTGCAGGTATAGCAAATAGAAATTTATATGCTGCATCATTACAGATGAGATCCCACAAATATCTTTTCCTGTATTTCAGAGAAGAGATGTTCTGACTATAGAATTTTGACTTTAGTTACTGATTTTTCTGTGAGCATGTGCCTCAAACAGGAGCTACTGTGTGACCTCCAAGCAAAGCACAGACACCAGTTGTCACTCTAAATGCAATAAGTCACTGTATTTTATTTTGTTCAGGCAAAATATCAGGTAAATGCTAATTCTGCATAAATCACCTTTATGTACAAACTGGCAGATGCTAAATTACTCTATATTATTCATACATTCTATAAAATAGCAAAGACAGGAAAGACACTTCAAAAGAATTCTCAGCTGGGTTGGGGTTTCTAGAAAACTTAAAATTCATTTTACATTGTATTTATTACATTTAAAGTAGATTGTGTTAAAATCTGTCACTTACATTTTAATACCATCACATTGCCCAATTTAAAGAAATGTTCAAGTGGTAGTGTAACTGAATAGTAAGGATAGCCACTGTTGAGTGAATGTGCCCTCTGCGTTGTGCTAACATGACTGATTCCGTATAGTTTTCTATACTCAAATAATATACAGTGTTTGCTCAGTGGTGTCCAAGTTTGAGACCCCGTGGACTACAGTCTACCACGCTCCTCTGTCCATGAGATATTGCAGGCAAGAATACTGGAGTGGTTACCATTTTCTTCTCTAGGGGATCTTCCCAACCAAGGCAGCAAATCTGCATCTCTTGCTTATGCTGCATTGGCAGGCAGATTATTTTTTACCACTTGCATCATCCTCTTAATCAAACCATTCATGTTGGTCAAATAAAAATATCCCATGACCTTCATAATTTTATTTATTGCCTTTACACCACTGTAATCAGCCTTTGTGTGGAATGCTGATTTTTATTTTATAAAAACTGTGGCTAATTTAAAATGGACTAATGCTAAATAAAATCTCTCAAATATTGGCACCTCTGATTTGAGCTTAGCCTGTCCCTCAACTGTGCGTGGCGTGTTGCTGTGATACTGATAGATACCAAACTTTTTCATGTCTAAAAGGCCAGAAAGATGTGTACCTTGAACAGTGTTTCAACTTTGTATTCCAATAAACAGACTAAAGTAAGAACCTGGAGCTTAAATCAGAAAAATCATCTTTGAATCAAGAAAGAGAATATTGCTTGCTCCCCAGCAGCCATTTTGAGACACCTTCTTAGTCATTAGCTTCCTCTTTTCCCAAATGGTATCCATTTTCCTAACTTATATGATGTCACTCATTGCTCTTTGGCATTTCACCACAAATGTTTGTATCCCTTGACATTGGAGCTTTTTTTTCCCCCTGTTATTTTTTTTAACTCTGAGAGAGACTTAGTCATTCACTCATGCCCAACTCTTTGTCCAACCCTATAGACTGTGGCCTGCCGGGCTCCTCTGTCCATGGAATTCTTCAGGCAAGAATACTGGAGTGGGTAGTCATTTCTCTTCTCCAGGGAATCATCCTGACAGGGATCAAAGCCTGGTCTCCTGCACTGCAGGCAGATTTTTAACCTTCTGAGCTATTTTTTACTTTACATAAGTGAATATTAAAGTTTGTAGTAGTTGGTGACTACTTCCTATAACAGTGTGACTGTTGCATGTAGCCATATAAATTCACATTCATTCATTTCATTACTGTATAGAGTTCCATTGTAGAATATATCTCTGTGTATATTTATACAGTAAACTGATAAATCCTCTTGTTGCATGGTTCTTATCTATTCCAAATAATGTAAACAGTTTTGTACACTTCTCTTGGTATACATGTGTATACATTTCAGGGATACATATTAATGAGTGGAATTGTTCCTCATAGGGTAGTCTGTTATCTACTTAGCTTTAAGTAGTTAACAAAATTTCATAATGTTTCACCATTGTATATTCTCCCAGCAGTGAATGTAAGTTATAGGAAATCCATATCAGGTGATTATCAGCAGTTGGTACTGGTGGACACTGAGTTTTAGTCCTTCTGAGTGATCAAAGGTATATCATTGAATTATGAATTTGTTTCTCCCTGATTATTAGTGAACACTTTTCATATGTTCCATATTTTCTTTTGTGAAGAGTGTGATCAAGTCTCTGGCACATTATTCAATTAAGGTGTTTATATTTCTATTATTTATTTGAATAAGTTCTTTGTATATTCTTAACATGAGTCTCTTCTACAGTTATATATGTTGCAATGATGGTTTTCC
The DNA here is from genome assembly GCA_006408675.1 of Madoqua kirkii. NCBI lineage: Eukaryota > Metazoa > Chordata > Mammalia > Artiodactyla > Bovidae > Madoqua > Madoqua kirkii. The sequence continues at coordinate 12,027 of SJYC01136213.1, forward strand.
AGCTCCTAGCTTTACACCAATTTACATCACCAGTTTACACTAGCTTATAAACAAGACTCCTGTCTTATCCCTTATTTGTTTAATTCTTACTACTGACTGACTGATTTAAGTATTTACTAATTATTTTGTTCCTCATGGGTGTTTTCCTCTAATGGTCTGTAATATTTTAGTCTTATTATCTTGACTGTAATATTGCCTCATATATGGCTAATGGTAGTTCCTGCATTCTGTGACATGATCAATATCTTCCCCCCCTCTCTCTGTTTTACTCACACACATACACAACACACATATTTATACTTACATACAGTTTCTTACTTTCTGGGGTAACAAAAACAGGCTAATCTTATCCCTACACTGTAACAAGTAAGATGGTTTATAATGACAATTATAATTTTATTCATTGTTAAATAACTGTTCTGATATTTTACTTCTTGCATCAATTTTGGTAAATTTTACTTTGGGGAGTGTTAACAGCACATAGAATTTTAGAAGTATTGAAGTGGTCCCAAGATGATAGAGAAATAGGACAGGGAGACCACTTTCTCCCTCACAAATTCATCAAAAGACCATTTGAATGCTGAGCAACATCCACAAAACAACTTCTGAATGCTGGCGGAGGACACCAGGCACCCAGAAATGCAGCCTATTCTCATTGAAAGGAGATGGGACAAAATATAAAAGACAAAAAGAGAGGCAAAAGCTTAGGGACAGAGACCCATTCTGAGGAGGGGGTTGTGGAGGAGAAGTTTCCAAACAGTAGGAAACCCTCTCACAGGTGGGTCTGGAGGGAGTTTTGGAATCTCAGAGGGCAACATAACCAGGAGGGGAAAAAAAAAAAAAAACACCCACAGAATGCATACCTAACAGCAACTGCCAGCACAGAGGTAGCCCAGAGGCTTGCAAACTGTAGGATCACCAGAGAAAAAAAGAGAGAATTTTCCTGCCAAAGGCTCTAACTGGCATTCTGGCCCACTCACAGAAGAGAGGATTGAGTGAATAATACCAAAGAAGAACTAGCTGGCTGCATACAGGCCCCTCTCCCCTCTCCCGCCCCCCACGCATCCTCCCCACCCCCACCGGAGGCAGAGAGGCACATGGGAGCCAGCCAGAGCTGAAAGGCAAGGGGCTGCTGCTGCAATCTCAGCCTGAGACAGGCATCCTCCACCAAGCTGTGAGCAGGCTCCCAATTGCTAACCACATCTTCCTGGGATCCTGGATGGTGGACATCCACCAGGAGGGGCGCAACCTGAGATCAGCTCCCCAGAGGAGACACAGCACACCTGAGACGGTGCTCTCACGGCGAGCCAGGAAACTGAGCAGCCAGGACCAAGGAGGTGATTAAGATGCGTGGCCCACCTGGGACAGTGTGCTTGCCAAGCACCTCTTCGCTTGAGCTGCTCAGACCTGGGAAGGGCACAAAATGCTCTCCAACCAAGTCTGTGCCCTTGTGGAGTACCCAAGAACCTGAGCAGCTTAGACCTGGGAAGTTCATAAAATGCAGGGCCCGCTTTGGACAGTACCCCTGTAGAGCAACCTGGAGGCTGGGCAGTGTCAACTTGGGAAGCACACAACTCCGTGAGTTGGGGCAAATGCAACGTGGCCCTACACTCCCCATACAGAACAGCGATGTCTGTTTGCAGTGCCCCCCCTCCCCACAGCACAACTGAACAAGTGAGCCTAAATAAGTGGCCACCTTCACCCTCTTGTGTCAGGGTGGAAATTAGACACTGAAGAGACTTGCAGACCGAAGAAGCCAAAAATAAAGAAGAGGGAACCACTCTGGAAGTGACAGGTGCAACAGATTAAAACCCTGTAGTTAACATTGATTAAGCATGGGAGGGGCCTATAGGACTTGAGAACAAGTACAAGCTGGAACAAGGAACTATCTGAAACCGAACTGACCCCACACTGCCCGCAACAGCGCCAGAGAAGTTCCTAGGTATATTTTTTTTACTATTATCACTTTTAATTTTTTTTAATTTAAATTCTTTATTACTCATTTAATTTTTATTTTTATAACCTACTATTACCTTGCCAAAAAAGATCCTATTTTAAAAGCAAATTTCATATCTACAGTCTTTATAGTTTTTGTGATTGATTTTGTTTTGTATTGTTTATATTGTATTTTTAAGAGTTTAACATCTACTTTAGATTTTCAATCTTTGCTTTTTGGTATTTGTTATCAACTTTGTCCTTTAAGAATCTAATCTTCGGTATCCATTTTCACTTAAGTGTGTGATTATTGACTTGATTGCTCCTCCTCTTTTGACTCTCTCTTTTCTCCCCCAGGTCACCTCTATCTCCTCCCTCCCTCTTCTATACTTAACTCCGTGAATCTCTCTGGGTGTTCTGGGCTGTGGAGAACACTTAGGGAACTGGTTACTGGCTAGATTGCTCTCTCCCCTTTTGACTCCCCCTCTTCTCCTCCTGGTCACCTCTGTTTCCCTCCTCCCTCTTATCTTCTCCATGTAACTCCGTGAATCTCTCTGGGTGTCCCTCAGTGTAGGGAATTGTTACATAATTAACCTAGCTGTTTTATCATCTATGCTGTATGGATGGAGAAGTCTTGAGGCTAGTGTAAGAAAAAGACTGAAAGCTAGAGGCAAGAGGCTTAATTCCAAAACATGAGAACATCAGAGAACTCCTGATTCCAGGGAACATTAATAGACAAGAGCTCACTGAAAAGTCTCCCTGCTGCTGCTGCTAAATCGCTTCAGTCGTGTCCGACTCTGTTCGACCCCATAGACAGCAGCCCACCAGGCTCTCCCATCCCTGGGATTCTCCAGGCAAAAACACTGCAGTGGATTGTCATTTCCTTCTCTAATGCATAAAAGTGAAAGTAAAGTCACTCGGTCGTGTCTGACTCTTTGCAACACCATGGACTGCAGCCTACCAGGCTCCTCTGTCCAAGAGATTTTCTAGGCAAGAGTACTGGAATGGGGTGAAAGTCTCCCTACCTACACTGAAACCAAGCTCCACCCAAGAGCCAAAAATTTCCACAGCAGGACATACCATGCTAATTCTCCAGCAAAGCAGGAGCAAGCCCTGAGCATTAAAAGACAGGCTGCCCAAAGCCATGCCAAACAAACCCATATATACCCCAAAACTCAATACTGGACACTTCACTCCACGTCAGAGAGAAGAGATCCATCTCCACCCACAAGAACATAGATGCAAGCTCCTCTAACCTGGAAACCTTGACAAGCCACTAATCCAACCACACTCACAGGGAGCAGACTCAACAATAAAGAGGAATCATGAACTTCCAGCATATAGAAAGGCCACTCCAAATACAGAAGTCTAAACAAAATGAAAAGGCAAATAAATATTCAGAAGGTAAAGGAACATGATAAATTCCCATCAAACCAAACAAAAGAAGAGGAGACAGAAAGTCTACCTGAAAAAGAATTCAGAATGATAGTAAAGATGATCCAAAATCTTGAAAACAAAATGGAGTTATAGATAAGTAGACTAGAGACAAGATTGAGAAGATGCAAGAAATGTATAACAAGGGCCTAGAGGAAATAAAGAAGAGTCAATCAATAATGAATAATGCAATAACTGAAATCAATGTATTCTACAGGGAGTCAATAGTAGAATAATGGAGGCAGAAGATAGGATATGTGAGGTGGAAGATAGAATGGTGGAAATCAGTGAAGCAGAGAGGAGAAAAGAAAAAAGAATGAAAAGAAATGAGGACCCTCAGAGACCTCTGGGACAATGTTAAATGCCCCAACATTCGAATCGTAGGCACTCAAGAAGAAGACAAAAAGAAAGGGCATGAGAAAATACTTGAAGAGATAATAGTTGAATACTTTCTTAAAATGGGGAAGGAAATAGCCACCCAAGTCCCAGAAACTCAGCTCCAAACAAGATAAACCCAAGGCAAAACACCCCAAGACATATTAATCAAACTAACAAAGATCAAATATTAAAAGCAGCAAGGGAAAATCAACAAACAACACACAAGCTGATCCCCATAAAGATAAACAGCTGATCTTTCAATAGAAACTCTTCAGGCCAGAAGGGAATGGCAGGTCACCCTTAAAGTGATGACAGAGAAAATCCTACAACCCAGATTATTATAACCAACAAGGATCTCATTCAAATATGAAGGAGAAATCAAAAGCTTTACAGACAAGCAAAAGCTGAGAGAATACAGCACCACCAAACCAGCTCCTCAACAATTGCTAAAGGATCTTCTCAGGAAACACAGAAAAGATTTATAAACTTGAACCCAAAACAGCAAAGTAAATGGCAATGGGATCATACTTATCAGTAATTACCTTAAATGCAAATGGATTGAATGCTCCAACTAAAAGACAAAGACTGGTTGAATGGATACAAAAACAAGACCCCGATATATGCTGTCTACAAGAGACCAACCTCAAAACAAGAGGCACATTAAGACTGAAAATGAAAGGGCTGGAAAAAAATATTTCTTACAAATGGAGACCAAAAGAAAGCATGAGGAGCAATGTTTATATCAGACAAAATAGACTTTGAAATAAAGGCCATGAAGAGATGAGAGGGTAACAGGCAGGAAGGCCAGAGGTCTCCAAATGGAGGAAATATGCTGCAAGTGTGAGACTTTTTTTTCTCTCTCTCTTAAGCAGCAGAAGGAAACAAACTAGTACTATATTTTTCCTCTTCTCTATACAAATGTAAAAAGAGATTTCTCTTAAAAATTCTGTGTTGCCATAATGAGAGCTGGTTCCACCTGAGCTTAACTTTTCTCAAACCTTGAGGTAACTAGTGCACTTTTCTTATGGAAATATTTGTCTTAAGCTATGTTAATGTACTGTGCATTTACCCCAGATTCTGTGTCCAAGTCAGTTCCTCCTAAAGGCTCAGAACTGACTTGACAAACCAGTATGTTATACTCATACATTGTTCTCTTAACCTATGTTAATGAAACTATATATTTGTATGGGAATCTGCCTTTCTTCAAGATTCCTGTCAATCATTTTATGACCTGGGTTGACTCACCTGGTTCCAAGATTATCTCAAAATTCATCTTGTGGGTGAGGGATCTGGCGCCATTCTCTAAGTTTTGAGACATTTCTTTAATTAGCAGACTGCTAGTAGCTTTGTAACATCCAGCTAAAGACTAGCTGGGAGGTATTCTTTCTGCCCCCTTCTGATGTCTATGTCAGAAGCTTTCTCTATCTCTTTTATAACTTAATAAAACTTTATTACACAAAAGTTCTGAGTGATCAAGCCTTGTCTCTGGCCCCGGATTGAATTCTTCTCCTCCGGAGGCCAAGAATGTTTGCATCTTTCGTGGTTCAGCAACAACCTTTCAAAGAGACAAAGAAGGACACTACATAATGATCAAAGGATAAATCCAAGAAGGAATAACAATTATAAATATATATGCACCCAACACAGGAGCACCTCAACACATAAGGTAAATGCTACCAAGTATGAAAGGGGAAATTAATAGTAGCACAATAGTAATGGGAGACTCACACCTATGGATAGATCAAGCAAACAGAAAATTAGCAAGGAAATACAAACTTTAAATGATACAATGGAACCGTTAGACCTAATTGATATCTATAGGACACTACACCCCAAAACAATGAATTTCACCTTTTTCTCAAGTGCACACAGAACATTCTCCAGGATAGATCACACTCTGGGCCATAAATCTAGCCTTGGTAATTAAAAAAAAATTGAAATCATTCAAGAATCTTTCTAATCACAATGCATTAAGATTAGATTTCAACTACATGAAAAAAACTATTAAAAATACAAACATATGGAGGCTAAACATGCTTCTGAATAACCAACAAATCACAGGAGAAATAAAAAAGGAAATCAAGATACGCATAGAAACAAATGTCACCACGACAGCCTAAAACGTATGTGATTCAGTAACAGCAGTGTTAAGGGGAAGATTCATAGCAATACAAGCTTATCTCAAGAAACAAGAGAAAAATAAAACAAATAACCTAAATTTACATCTAGAGCAACTAGAAAAAGAAGAAATGAAGAGTCCCAGGATTAGTAGAAAGAAGTCATAAAAATCAGAGCAGAGATAAATTTTTAAAAAAAAAAAAGGAGACTAGAGAAAAACTCAACAAAACTAAAAGCTGGTTCTTTGAGAAGATAAATGAAATAGACAACCATTAGCCAGACTCATCAAAGCAAAAAGGGGGAAGAGTCAAATCAACAAAATTAGAAATGAAAATGGAGAAATCACAACAGACAACACAGAAGTATGAAGGAACATAAGAGACTACTGTCAGCAACTATATGACAATAATAATAAAATGGACAACACTTTGTCAGCTATGACAGGTATTTGACAACTATATGACAATAATAATAAAATGGGCAACTTGGAAGAAATGGACAAATTCTTAGAAAAGTCTAACCTTCCCAAACTGAACAAAGAAGAAATAGAAAATCTTACCAGACCCATCACAAGCATGGAAATAGAAACTATAATCAAAAATCTTCTAACAAACAAAAGCTCAGGACCAGATGGCTTCACAAGTGAATTATACCAAAAATTTAGAAAAGAGCTAATACCTATCCTACTCAAACTCTTCCAGAAAATTGCAGAGGACAGTCAACTTCCAAACTCATTCTATGAAGCCACCATCACCAAAATACCAAACCCAGGCAAAGATGCCACAAAACAAAAACTACAGGCCAATATCAATGATGAACATAGATGCAAAGATCCTCAACAAAATTCTAGCAAAAAGAATCCAAAAACATATTAAAAAGTTCATACATCATGACCTAGTGGGATTTATCCCAGGGATGCAAGGATTCTTCAGTAGTCACAAGTCACTCAATGTGATACAGAACATTAACAAATTGATAGATAAAAACCATATGATTATCTCAATAGATGCAGAGAAAGCCTTTGACAAAAATTCAACACCGTTTATGATCCCCCCAAAAAAAACACAAAACAAAACCTCTCCAGAAAGCAGGCATTGAAGGAACATACCTCAAAATAATAAAAAACCATATATGATAAACCCACAGCAAACATTATCCTCAATGGCAAAAAATTGAAAGCATTTCCCCTAAAGTCAGGAACAAGACAAGAGTGCCAACTCTCAATCACTACTATTTAACATAGTTTAAGAAATATTAGCCACAGCAATCAGAGAAAAAAAAAAAAGAAACAAAAGGAATCCAGATTGGAAAAGAAGTAAAACTCTCACTGTTTGCAAATGACATGATCCTCTGCATAGAAAACCCTAAAGACATGACCAGGAAATTACTACAGCTGATCAATGAGTATAGTAAAGTTGTAGGATATAAAATTAATACATAGAAATCCCTTGCATTCCCTATACACTAACAATGAGAAAACAGAAAGAGAAATTAAGGAAACAATCCCATTCACCATTGCGACAAAAGGAATAAAATACTTTAGAATAAATCAACCTAAAGAAACAAAACACCTATATATAGAAAACTATAAAACACTGATGAAAGAAATTAAAGATGATACAAATAGATGGAAAAATATACCATGTTCATGGATTGGAAGAATAAATGTAGTGAAAATGAGTATACTACCCAAAGCCCAAGCCAGGCTTCAGGAATACATGAACTGTGAACTTCCTGATGTTCAAGCTGATTTTAGAAAAGGCAGAGGAACCAGAGATCAAATTGCCAACATCTGCTGGATCATGGAAAAAGCAAGAGAGTTCCAGAAAAACATCTATTTCTGCTTTATTGACTATGCCAAAGCCTTTGACTGTGTGGATCACAATAAGCTGTGGAAAATTCTGAAAGAGATGGGAATACCAGACCACCTGACCTTCCTCTTGAGAAATCTGCATGCAGGTCAGGAAGCAACAGTTAGAACTGGACATGGAACAACAGACTGGTTCCAAATAGGAAAAGGAGTACGTCAAGGCTGTATATTGTCACCCTGT
>SJYC01136214.1:0-10363 GCA_006408675.1 Madoqua kirkii
CTGTGTGGATCACAATAAGCTGTGGAAAATTCTGAAAGAGATGGGAATACCAGACCACCTGACCTTCCTCTTGAGAAATCTGTATGCAGGTCAGGAAGCAACAGTTAGAACTGGACATGGAACAACAGACTGGTTCCAAATAGGAAAAGGAGTACGTCAAGGCTGTATATTGTCACCCTGTTTATTTAACTTATATGCAGAGTACATCATGAGAAACGCTGGACTGGAAGAAACACAAGCTGGAATCAAGATTGCTGGGAAAAATATCAGTAACCTCAGATATGCAGATGACATCACCCTTATGGCAGAAAGTGAAAAGGAACTAAAAACCTCTCAATGAAAGTGAAAGAGGAGAGTGGAAAAGTTGGCTTAAAGATCAACATTCAGAAAACTAAGATCATGGCATCTGGTCCCATCACTTCATGGGAAATAGATGGGGAAACAGTGGAAACAGTGTCAGACTTTATTTTTCTGGGTTCCAAAATTACTGTAGATGGTGACTGAAGCCATGAAATTAAAAGACGTTTACTCCTTGAAGAAAAGTTATGACCAACCTAGATGAGCCTGAGTGAACTCTGGGAGTTGGTGATGGACAGGGAGGCCTGGCGTGCTGTGATTCATGAGGTCGCTCAGACACGGCTGAGCAACTCAACTGAACTGAACCCAAAGCCATCTGTAGATTCAATGCTATCACTATCAAGCTACCAACAGTATTTTTCACAGACCTAGAACAAATAATTTCACAATTTGTATGGAAATGCAAAAAACCTGGAATAGCCAAAGCAATCCTGAGAAAGAAGAATGGAACTGGAGAAAATCAACCTTCCTGACTTCAGACTATATTACAAAGCTATAGTCATCAATACATTATGGTAGTGGCACAAAAACAGAAATATAGATAGATGAAACAAAACAGAAAGCTCAGAGATAAATCCACACACCTATGGACACCTTGTCTTTGACAAAGGAGGCAAAAATATACAATAGCAAAATGACAAATCTCTTTAACAAGTGTTTCTGGGAAAGCTGGTCAACCACCTGTAAAAGAATTAAATTTGAACCCTTTTAAATACCATACGGAAAAATAAACTCAAAATAAATTAAAGATCTAATTGTAAGACCAGGAACTATAAAATTCCTCGAGGAAAACATAGGCAAAACACTCTCTGACATATATCAGAACAGAATCCTCTATGACCCACTTCCCAGAGTAATAGAAATAAAAGCAAAAATAAGCAAATCGAACCTAATTAACCTTAAAAGCTTTTGGACAATGAAGGAAACTATAAGCAAGGGGGAAAGACAGCCTTCAGAATGGGAGACAGTAATAGAAAACAAAGCAACTGACAAAGAATTAATCTCAAAAATATACAAGCAGCTCCTGCAGCTCAATACCACAAAAATAAATGATGCAATCAAAAAGTGGGCCAAAAAACTAAACAGACATTTCTCCAAAGAAGACATACAGATGGCTAACATACACATGAAAAGATGCTCTACATCACTCATTATCAGAGAAATGCAAATCAAAACCACAGTGAGCTACCATCTCACACCGGTCAGAATGGCTGCTATCCAAAAGTCTATAAGCAATAAATGCTGGGTGTGGAGAAAAGGGAACCCCTTTACACTGTTGATGGGAATGCAAACTAGTATAGCCACTATGGAGAACAGTGTAGAAATTCCTTAAAAAAAAACTGAAAATAGAACTGCCATACAACCCAGAAATCCCACTGCTGGACATATACACCAAAGACCCAGAATTGAAAGAGTCAAGTGTACCCCAATGTTCATCACAGCACTGTTTACAATAGCCAGGACATGGAAGCAACCTAGATGTCCATCAGCAGATGAATGGATAAGAAAGCTGTGGTACATATACACAATGGAATTTTATCAGCTATTAAAAAGAATACATTTGAATCAGTTCTAACGAGGTGGATGAAACCGGAGCCTATTATACAGAGTGAAGTAAGCCAGAAAGAAAAACATCAATATGGTATATTAATGTGTATACATGGAATTTAGAAAGATGATAATGATGGACCTATATGCAACACAGCAAAAGAGACAGATATAAAGAATAGACTTTTGGACTCTGTGGGAGTGGGCGAGGATGGGATGGTTTGAGAGAATAGCATTGAAACATGTATATTACCATATGTGAAATAGACAGTCCAAGTTTATGCATAAAACAGGGTACCCAAAGCCAGTGAACTGGGACAACCCAGAGGGATGGGGTGTGGGGGAGACAGGAGGGGGTTCAGGTTGGGGTATACATGTACACACATGGCTGATTCATGTCAATGTATGGCAAAAAGCACCCCAATATTGTAAAGTAACTAGCCTCCAATTAAAATTAATTAATTAAAAAAATTTTAGTAGCATTATGGATTTACATTTCAAAATTATAAAGTAGCCTTATTTACACACAGGAGTATTTTTTGCCTTGTTTGTTTTTGTAGTTTTAATAGATCTAATCTATTTTCATTTGCTACATGTTTCTATGGCACAATTTTTCCATATTATTTGTTTTACCTTTTCTGGTTTTGTGTTTTATATATTCTTTTTAAATAAGAAAAAGTTATATTTCATTGGTTCTGATTTTTTAATTCAGCCAGACTACATTGTATGTAAACATACTGCTTGTGACTTTAAAAAAACCACAGAAAGAATAATAGAGAACAGAACACTATTCATATAGTTGAGTTTCTGAGGTGCATGCTGTCCTTGTCCACATGATACTTTAAAAACTAAATTTATAATCTTATTTATTCTGAACAAACACTTTAACTAGAATGGGTCACGCTATGGAGAGTTCTTTTTGCATTGAATCTGTCCTAATTTTTATTCATTACAGAGCAGAAAACTTGACTATATAACTCCTTGCCTTGGATCAAAAACAGAACACTATGGAGAAGGTAACACATGCTCTTTTTGCCCGTAATATCTGAAATAAACAGACATTAACATTAAGAGCTCTGGTGGCATTGTTGCTGTTCTATTCCTAAGTCATGTCCCACTCTTTGCAACCCCACGGACTGCAGTATGCCAGGCTTAACTGTCCTTCAGTATCTCCTGGAATTTGTTCATTGAATTGATGATGCCATCAAACCATTGCATCCTCTGTTGTCACCTTTTCCTAATGTCCTCAATTTTTCTCAGCATCAGGGTCTTTTCCAATGAGTCAGCTCTTTGCAAAAGTGCCCAAAGTGTTGGAGCTTCAGCATCAGGCTTTCCAATGAATATTCAGGGTTATTTTCCTTTAGGATCAATTGGTTTGATCTCCTTACTTTCCAAGGGACTTTCAAGAGTCTTCTCCAATGCAATTCAAAAGCATCTATTCTTTAGCGCTCGGGGTTTCCCTGGTGGCTCAGACGGTGAAGAATCTGCCTGCAATGCAAGAGACTCAGCTTAGATCCCTGAGTGGGAAAGATTCCCTGAAGAAGGGAATGGCTCCAAAACCAGTATTCTTGCCCGGGGAATTCCATAGACAGACATGCATGGTTGGTACAGTCCATAGGCCCAGACAAAGAGTTGGATATGACTGAAAAACTAACACTTTGAATTTTTTGGCATTCAGCTTTTTTTTTTTAATCAGTATATGACTACTATAAAAACCTTAGGTGTGACTACACAGACTTTAGTTGACAAAGTGATGTCTTGGATTTTTAATACACTGTCCAAATGTCATCTTTCTTCCAAAGAGCAAGCTTCTTTTAATTTCATGGCTGCAGTCACTGTCGGCAGTGTTTTTGGAGATCACGAAAATAAAATCTGTCATTGTTTCCATTTTTCCCCATCTATTTGCCAGGAAGTGATGGGAATGGGTGCTGTGATCTTAGTTTTTTGAACGTTGAGTTTTAAGTCAGATTTTTCACTCCCCTCTTCGCCATCTTCAAAAGGTTCTTTAGTTCCTCTTCATTTTCTGGCATTAGAGGGTACCATCTGCATATCTAAAGTTGATATTTATTCTGGCCATATTAATTCCACATTGTGATTCATTCAGCCCAGCATTTCACATCACGTACTCTGAATATAAGTTAAATAAGTTCAGTTCAGTTAATTCAGTTGCTCAGTCATGTCCAGCTCCTTGTGACCACATGAACTACAGCACACCAGGCTTCCCTGTCCATCACCAATTCCCTGAGCTTGCTCAAACTTATGTCCATTGAGACAGTGATGCCATCCAACCATCTCATCTTCTGTTGTTGTCTTCTCCTCCTGCCTTCAGTCTTTCTCAGCATCAGGGTCATTTCCAATGACTCGGGCTTTCTCATCAGGTGGCCAAAACACTGGAGTTTCAGCTTCAACATCTGCTCTTCCAATGAATATTCAGGACTGATTTCCTTTTGGATTCAATGGTTGGATCTCCTTGCAATCCAAGGGACCCTCAAGAGTCTTCTCTAACACCATAGTTTAAAAGCATCAATTCTTCTGTAATCAGCTTTCTTTATGATCCAACTCTCACATCCATACATGACTACTGGAATAAACAAAGCTTTGACTAGATGAGACGGACCTTGGCAAAGTAATGTCTCTGCATTTTAATATGCTGTCAAAGTTGGTCATAGCTTTTCTTCCAAGGAGCGAGTGTCTTTTAATTTCATGGCTGCAGTCACCATCTCCAGTGATTTTGGAGCTCCCAAAATTAAAGTCTGTCACTGTTTCCATTGTTTCCCCATCTATTTGCCATAAAAGATTGGGGCTGGGTGCCATGACCTTCAGTTTCTGAGTTTTAAGTTTTAAGCCATTTTTTCCACTCTCCTCTTTCATTCTATCAGGAGACTTTTTAGTTCCTCTTCACTTTCTTCCATGAGTGGTGTCATCTGTATATCTGAGGTTATTGATATTCCTCCCAACATTTCTCATGATGTACTCTGCATATAAGTTAAATAAGCAAGGTGACAATTTACAGCCCTGACATACTCGTTTCCTAATTTGGAACCAGTCTGTTGTTCCATGTCCGGTTCTAACTGTTGCTTCTTGACCTACATACAGATTTCACAGGAGATGAGTCAAATGGTCTGGTATTCTCATCTCTTAAAGAATTTTCCACAGTTTGTTGTGATCCACACAGTCAAAGGCTTTGGCATAGTCAATAAAGCAGAAGCAGCTGTTTTTCTGGAACTCTCTTGCTTTTTTCTATGACCCAGTGAATGTTGGAAATTTGATCTCTGGTTCCTCTGCCTTTTGCAAATTCAGCTTGAACATCTGGAAGTTCTCACTTTAAGTACTGTTGAAGCCTGGCTTGGAGAATTCTGAGTATTAGTTTGCTAGTATGTGAGATGTGTGCAATGTGCGGTAGTTTGAGCATTCTTTGGCATTGCCTTTCTTTGGGATTGGAATGAAAACTGACCTTTCCAGTGCTGTGGCCACTGCTGAGTTTTCCAAATTTGCTGGCATACTTAGTGCAGCACTTTCACAGCCTCATCTTTTAGGATTTGAAATAGCTCAACTGGAATTCTATCACCTTCACTAGCTTTATTCATAGTGATGCTTCCTAAGGCCCACTTGACTTCACATTCCAGAATGTCTTGCTCTAGGTGAGTGATCACACCATCATGGATATCTGGGTCATTAAGATCTTTTTTGTATAGTTCTTCTGTGTATTGTTGCCACTTCTTCTCAATATCTTCTGCTTCTGTTAGGTCCATACTATTTCTGTCCTTTATTGTGCCCATCTTTGCATGAAATGTTCCCCTGGTATCTCTCATTTTCTTGAAGAGGTCTCTAGTCTTTCCCATTCAATTCTTTTCCTCTATTTCTTTGCCTTGATCGCTGAGGAAGGCTTTCTTATCTCTCCTTGCTATTCTTTGGAATTCTGCATTCAGTGAATATATCTTTTCTTTTCTTCTTTGCCTTTTACTTCTTTTCTTTTCTCAGCTATTTGTAAGGCCTCCTTAGACAACCATTTTGCCTTTTTGCATTTCTTTTTCTGGGGGATACTTTTGATTACCGCCAAGTTAAATAAACAGGGTGATAATATACAGTTTTGATGTACTCCTTTCCCAATTTTGAACCAGTGTTCCATGTCCAGTTCTAACTATTGCTTCTTAACCTGTAGGATTCTCAGGAGACAAATAAGGTGGTCTGTTACTCCCATCTCTTTAAGAATTTTTCACAGTTTGTTGTGATCCACACAGTCAAAGGCTTTAACATAGTCAATGAAGCAGAAACAGCCATAAATTGACATAGTTTAATAAATTAACATAAATTGATAAATTAACATAATTTATTGTGTCAATTTTGTTCTCTTTATTTTTCATTCTATTAAAATTTGAAACTTGGAAAAAAATAATAATTAGCTCATTAGTTGTACTTCTCTAGAGAACGAGCAAGGATGTTTATTTCTTTAGGGTGAAATAGATGAAAGCAACAACTTAAGAGTGAGAAAAACCTAGTGATGAAAAAAAAGTAAAGTAAGCCAAAGTATTTTTAATGTGAACGAGCTATTTGAAGTCATGAGAGTAATGTTCTCTCTCTTGCTAATCTATTGATTTGGTGTTTTACAGTAGTACAGATTTCAATTTTCTGCGTAGAGGCTAAATGTGGTCATATTTAAAATTCTTCATCCTTAGCGAAGAAGTGCTTTGTTTGCTAAATGGTTGGAATGGCACTTAAATAAATGGAAGGAGGCCATTTTGCCAGTCACAGATGAGTATTTTAACAAAGAACAAAGAATGTTCTAAAATGAATTAGCACTGGACCAGGTAAAAGTAATACACTCAGTCTAAAGAAATACGTACTTATTTATTCCAGGGCCATAGATCAGTCAATGTCTATGAAAAATGTTTAAGTACAAGCATTTTAATGCTGCAAAACTGATTGGTTTTCTAGTCTTAACAAGAGGTAACGTTCTAAAGGCATCTCAACATGAGCTAATGTAGTGTTATTTCGTTAGTGGATTCCATTTCTTTTCCATGAAACACAGGAACTGGAAATCTATTACTATGCTGTGTAAATACTATGAAGTTAGTACTAATTAAAATATAGATGCATGGTTGATTTTTAGTACAATAACTGTTATTGCAGTGAATGTGGTAATTATATTGGGAGAGTATATTAGCAGGAAGAAGCTCTAAGTGTGCTGGGGAATGTCGAAAAGTACCATAAGGATAACTGAAGGAAAAATAAATAAACCAATGACAGTTCATTTGAGGATCTTGTGCCAAAGATTTATTGCTAAAAATTTCCTGTCAGCAACCCTGAGATTAACAAAATATTTATAAAACAAAGGAGAGTAGATATTCAATACCAGTACCTATAGCAAAATTTTGAGGCACAATGAGCCTGGAGAAATGGAATACAAAAGAAAATAGCACATCTTAATTACATGCCATCTGTTAAGCATCTTGATAAATATTTTAATCATCATCTAAAATTTACAAAGATTATCAATAATATAAGGAAGTAATTTATATTCTGAAGAATTATCTAGTTTTTATTCTAAAAATTATATTTTATTATTGAATTTACACATATATAAACACTGAAAATCATTTATTTTTTCCATGTATATGTGCAGCTATAATTACACATGAATTGTAATTCAATTATTGTGATCTTAATGATGATGATGATAAGTAGATTTAATTTCTACATTTCCTTAACATAAGATAGTATCTGAGTTGATGTTCCCTACTCTTCTTATTCAAACGTTTCTTCTAAATAAACATTAAATGTAAAGTAGAGAAATATCAATAACCTCAGATATGCAGATGACACTACCCTTATGGCAGTAAGTAAAGAGGAACTAAAAAGCCTCTTGATGAAAATGAAAGAGGAAAGCGGAAAAGTTGGCTTAAAGCTCAACATTCAGAAAATGAAGATCATGACATCCGGTCTCATCACTTCATGGGAAATAAATGTGGAAACAGTGTCAGACTTTATTTTTTTGGGTTCCAAAACCACCGCAGATGGTGACTGCAGCCATGAAATTAGAAGACGCTTACTCCTTGGAAGAAAAGTTATGATCAACCTAGATAGTATACTCAAAAGCAGAGACATTACTTTGCCGACTCAGATCCGTCTAGTCAAGGCTATGGTTTTTCCTGTGGTTAAGTATGGATGTGAGAATTGGACTGTGAAGAAAGCTGAATGCCGAAGAATTGATGCTTTTGAACTGTGGTGTTGGAGAAGACTCTTGAGAATCCCTTGGACTGCAAGGAGATCCAACCAGTCCATTCTGAAGGAGATCAACCCTGGGATTTCTTTGGAAGGAATGATGCTAAAGCTGTAACTCCAGTACTTTGGCCAGGCCATATGAAGAGTTGACTCATTGGAAAAGACTCTGATGCTGGGAGAGACTGGGGGCAGGAGGAGAAGGGGGCGACCGAGGATGAGGTGGCTGGATGGCATCACAGACTCGATGGACGCGAGTCTGAGTGAACTCCGGGAGATGGTGATGGACAGGGAGGCCTGGCGTGCTGTGATTCGTGGGGTCGCAAAGACTCGGACACGACTGAGCGACTGAACTGAACTGAAACAGAAACATCCATTTCATGGATCACAGCTTTGTCATGGCAAAGGGACTTGAATAACTCAATGAATCTATGAACTATGCCATGCAGGGCCCCCCAAAGTGGACAGGTCATAATGAAGAGTTCTGACCAAATGTGGTCCACTGGAAAAGGAAATGGCAAACCACTGTAGTATTCTTGCTGTGAGAGAACAGTATGAAAAGGCAAAAAGATACAACACCAGAAGATGAAGTCCCTAGGTCAGAAAGTGTAAAATGTGTAACTGGGGAAGAATGGAGGGTTATTACTAGCAATTGCTCCAGAAAGAATGAAGTGACTGGGCCAAAACAGAAATGGCGCTCAGTTGCAGATGTGTCTGGTGGTGAATGTAAAGTCCAACACTGTAAAGGACAATATTGCATAGGAACTTGGATTGCAAGAAACCTTGATTAATATTAATATTGCATAAGAACCTTGATTAATTAGTTCATTAATCAAAGTACATTGGACATGGTCAAACAGAAGATGGAAAAGTGAACATCAACATTTTAGAAATCAATGAGCTAAAATGGACAGGAATGGTGATTTTAATTCAGATGACCATTAAACCTACTACTATGGGCAAGAATTCCTTAGAAGAAAATGAGTAGTCCTCAAAGTCAACAAAAGTCTGAAATACAGTACTTGGATACAACCTCAAAAACAAAGAATGATCTCAGTTTGTTTCCAAGGCAAGCCATTCACCATCACAGTAATCCAAGTCTGTGCCTCAAGCACTAATGCTGAAGAAGCTAAAGTTGACCAGGTCTATGAACATGGGAAACCTTCTAGAACTAACACCAAAAGGAAAAAAAAAAAAAAAAAGATATCCTTTTCATGATAGGGGATTGGAATGCAAAAGTAGGAAGTCAAGAGATCCCTGGAGTAACAGACAAGTTTGACCTTGGAGTACAAAATAAATCAGGGTAAAGGCTAACAGAGTTTTGTCAAGGGAACACACTGGTCATAGCCAACACTCATTTCCAACAACACAAGAGATGAGTCTACACATGGACATCACCAAACGGTTTACACTGAAATCAGATTGATTACATTCTTTGCAGCTGAAGACGGAGAAGCTCTATACAGTCACCAAAAGCAAGACTTGGAGCTGACTGTGGCTCAGATCATGAGCTCCTTATCAGAAAATGAAGCTTAAATTGAACAAAGTAGGGGAAAGCCACTAGTCCATTCAGGTATGATCTAAATCAATCTCTTATTGTTATGGGGTGTAGACGATGAACAGATTCAAGAGATTAGATCTGGTAGACAGAGTGCCAGAAGAACTGTGAATAGAGGTTTGTAACACTGTGCAGGAGGCAGTGACAAAAACCCAAGAAAAAGCAATGCAAGAAGGCAAAGTGGTTGTCTGAGGAGGTTTTACAAATGGCCAAGGAAAGAAGAGAAGGGAAAGGCAAGGGAGAAAGGGAATGATATACCCAGCTGAATGCAGAGTTCTAAAGAAAGCAAGGAGAGATAAGAGGGTCTTCTTAAATGAACAATGCAAAGAAATAGAGGAAAAGATAGAATGGGAAAAACTAGAGATCTCTTCAAGAAAACTGGAGGTATCAAGGGAATATTTCACGTAAGGATGGGCATGATAAAGGACAGAAAGTGTAAAGACCTAACAGAAGCAATAGAGATTAAGAAGAGGTGGCAAGAATACACAGAAGAACTGTGTTTAAAAAAGAGTTTAATGATTTGCATAATCACGATGATGTGATCACTCACTGAAAGCCAGACATCCTGGAGTGTGAAGTCAAGTGGGCCTCAGGAAGCATTACCACAAACAAAGCTAGTGGAGGTGATGGGATTCCAGCTGAGCTGTTCCAAGTCCTAAAAGGTGATGCTGTGAAAGTGTT
>SJYC01136216.1:0-10856 GCA_006408675.1 Madoqua kirkii
TATAAGTAAGGTGAAAAGACAGCCTTCTGAATGGGAGAAAACAATAGCAAATGAAGCAACTGACAAACAACTCATCTCAAAAATATACAAGCAACGGATCTTATATACAAGCCTTTGGATCTCATAGTTCCAATTCCAGATTGTCAGAGCGAACACTGCCTTTAAATCCTGGACTAATCAAATTTGAGAGAATGCGCATTCTAATTTGTGCAAAATGGGTCGAAGAGCTTGCCTTATAAGGATGTTAAAAGAAAACACAGTTCCTAGGATGGTTTCTGTATGTGTGTAGCAGAGGACGACTGGATATACAGGCACATAAGCATCCACTAGGTAGCATTAATATGTGAGAATAGAGGGGACATTGTCCTGGATTCCAAACTTCAACTTGCTGTTGTCCAGATGTACATTTTTGGAAAGTCATTTACTGTCTGTGAAATAATATTTCCTTCATATAATTTTGTGTTGGACATAATTCTAGCTTGACTTCTTATATTAATGTTATATTTTTCTCCAGGTGTGTAGTGTATTTTAAAATTCTTTTCAATTCCCACCATTGATATGCATTACAGTTTAATCTACTGCTATTTTGGTTATGTTCTATAACATTTGTAATCATTAAGATCAGTTCCTAATAAACTGTAAATACCATAGGGCACAGACTGTATATAAACTTGATAGTGCCACCAACATGCAAACACATATATATAATATGTACTTATACATATATAGGGGCTTCCCTGGTGGCTCAGGTGGTAAAGTCTGCAATGCAGGAGACCCGGGTTCAATCTCTGGGTTTGGAAGATCCCCTGGAGAAGGAAATGGCAGTCCATTCCAGAACTCTTGCCTGGAAAATTCCATGGGTAGAGGAGCTTGGTAGGCTACAGTCCATGCGGTCACAAAGAGTTCGACACGACTGAGTGACTTCACTTCATATGTATATAAGCATATATGACTATGTGTGTGATATACATACACACACATACATATATATTTAAAAGGCTAGAGAAGACACTGTGCCTATATTTGAGAAAAATCTTGACAATTACTTTGAAATGTATAATGTGAAAAAAGTCCTATACAATTTAAAATCTGCCAACATCTTTACAAAATTTTTTAACATTTATCCAAGAAACAAAAGAGCAACTAAAAGAATAATTATACACATATAATAAAAATAGGTTGAGCTCTTCAAATTGTATTAAATTGCAAGAAAAGAATTTGTTAAGTATTTAGAAAGGAAAAAAAGCAGTCAGATCTCTTCTTTCAATTTGCTCTTAACCTATCGATGTGATAAATCATTTTATTAACCTCAGTTTATTTCTTTTTTTCCTTATTTTCCCCCTATCTCTTCCCCCACTTATACTCTATTTCTTTAGTTTCATGAACTCTATTCCTAGAAAAATCACCTTCAGAATAAGAAAGGGCCAAAAGATTAGTCTCTTAAGGAAAAATGAGGATTAAGACAAATTTTTAATCATTTCTAAGAAGCTAGTAAAACCTCATAAGAACTTATTTAATACTCTAGTATATAAATATACGTTCTCTTGAAGGGAAAATATTTTCAGTATGAGATTGATAGCACAAATGTAAAAAGACAACTGAGGAATGAAAATGATCTAGTTTAACCTTGTGATTTTTACAAATAAGAAGTGTCCTAGGAAAGGGATTTTTCTTGTTCATTAGTAGATTGTTAACAAATCTTCTAAGGTTGTTAGAATCCAAATCTTCCAACTTCAAGTCTGTGAGTGCTTGCTTGCTCAGTCGTGTCTGACTCTTTGCAGCTCCGCAGACTCATAGTCCACCAGGCTCATCTGTCCATGAGATTTTCCTGGCAAAAATACTGGAGGAGGTGGGATGCCATTTCCTTCTCCAAAGGAATTTCCCAACCCGGGGATCAAAACCACATCTTTTGCATTTCCCGCATTGGTAGGGGGATTCTTTGTCACTGTGCCACCTAGGAAGCCCAGCTTCAAGCCCAGTTTTCTTATTTATTGTTTTCCATGTCATTCTGTGTCTTTGCACTTGTACTTTCTAAGGTATTCTACTCCAATAAAGCTGTACTTAAACATTTTGGAAGTTTCCTATGCTATTATTTTTTATTATACTTCCAGTCCCAAGTAGATACGTTATTCACACCAGTTTTCTAGAATTGAAATTAACATAATGTATATCTCTTTAGGTGGGATTGTATATCTTTCAGAAAGGAGCCAGTCAACCGTAGACTGTTCCAGGATGAATTATTGGGAAAATCCATGGTTGTTGATCTATGGACCACAATATGCAAGGCTGTTTGTTTTAATGAGGGAGGAATGATCTACATGCATGGTTGGGTGCTCTGCAGTGAGCTGAACCAATGCATCTTTCTAGAAGGAAAATGAAGAAAAAATAATCTATCAAAGCTGCTTGACAGCCACCTGATCAATGTGCCATATTTGTTTAATGGAGGTGCTGTGGCTAGTCCATTCATAATCATCCATTTTCCACACACAAAAAACATTCCCTAACTTTGCTTTTGTGGGATTTGGGGCGATTAATGTGCAACCTAGGAGATTAGCACCACTGCTGAGCAGAACTAATCAGGGAACAGTTTTCTGAAGATGCAGAATTTTGAGCTTACCATGTCTGATAAAGTTAATGATAATCATGCATATCAATATCATATTATTTGTTCTTCTAGAAGGTCTGGTATTATTTGTATAAATAGCACTCTGTAAAGGTTATAATCCAGTTTGCATCTAAATTGGCATGCATTTTTTTCAACAAGTTAAGAAAATAAACTTGGTAATATCTACCTCAAGGAAAAGCTTTTTATTCATCCCCCCCCTCCCCGCCCAAAACAGGCTGTTGTAGCAAAACTATATCCATTCTGAACAATGGCATCTTTTTATTTCCTATTTTCTTGGTTCCTGTAACAAGGAGACAGAGAAAGAGGGGAATGGAAGAGGTAGGATTTATTGAAAACATCTTGTGATAGGGGCCATAGTAAGTGTTTTAATGATAGCAGTCCGCTTATTTTTCATATTTTTCCAGAAATTGAAATAAATTTTGAGAAAACTAAATTACTTGACAGTATTTTCATTATGGAAGTGTCAGAGTCAAGAGGAAAACAAAATTCTGTTTAATCCACATCTTGTGGTGTTTGGATCTTGGATCCGGCTCTATTTATATCAGGACAGTCTGCTGGGGAGATGTTTTACTAGTTGTGGTTTGGGACAAATCATATTAGTTATCTTATATTTAATATAGTGATATTAAATAACCTATTTTTTAGTCTGTATGTCATTAAACAAATTCAAAGAAATTTCTGAGCCTCATTTTTTTCTTGTAAAGTAGGGATAATTATAATTTCTGCTTCATAAAACTGGATGAGCTAGTACAGGTAAAACATTTAAAGAACTGGCTAGCATATTGCAGGCTTATATAGAGGTGGCAAGAATAAAGTCTATATAAGTAATTGGCAAGATTAAAGGCAATATATGTCTGAAGTATAGCACAGCAAAGAATATATAAGCATTGATAATTTGGAGTAAAAAGTAGCAGTGGTAACAGTAAGAGTAGCTGTTCTATAATAGCACATAGATAAATAAGATGCTAAGATAAACATTCATATCCTAGTATATATTCTTGTACCAGTAGACATCAGTGCATATCACAAGTAACTGTAGATCATTCTATGCCAGGCATAACTGTTAAAAATTATTTCCACTCTCTACTCTCTACTCAGACATTATAATGCTGTAGGTGGCTTTGTTTTTGGGTTTTTTGTTTTGGGGGTTTGTTTTTTTTTTAGGATTAATATCATTGGAAATGAAAAGCCAAACAAGTGTTTACATCTCTGTGTTCCTCTCCTTCTCAAACCTACCTGCCTCATATGTTCTTATTCATATACATTTAAATACTAGTCACTCTATGTGGACACTCAGTTAACTTAATTCTTGCCTAACAGAGACAGAATGCTACATGTTACTGTATTGGTGACTCTAGAAAAATGATAAAAATACAGCTTCATTTCTCCCTCTTATAATTTCAGATAAAACACATCCTCACATCTCCATCACACTGAAACCAAATGTAGCTTGCAAGCTTTCTATACCTTCCATTTTTTACTTTAACTTTCACCTTCCCTGCATCATCATGCCTTGCTCTTTCAATCAATTGTTTGCTTTTTTCTAACTTTTCAAATAGTTTTTATTTGTTTATTTTGGCTGTACTGGGTCTCCGTTGCTGCATGAGCTTTCCCTAGTTGTAGCAGTTGGAGGCGACTCTCTTACTGTGGTGCACGGGCGTCTCACTGCTGTGGCTTCTTTTGTTGCAGAGCATGGGCTCGAGAGCACTCAGGCTTCGGTATTTGCAGCATGAAAACTCAGTAGTTGTGGCTCCTGAGCTCGAGAGAACAGGCTCAGTAGTTGTGGTGAACAGGCTTAGCTGCTGTGTGGCACGTGGGACCTTCCTGGATCAGGGATGGAATCCCTGCATTACCAGTCTCCTGTATTGGTAAGCAGATTCTTTACCACTGAGCTGCCACTTGCTTCTAATTTTAATCACCCTAGCCCTTGACTTCTACTTCTGCCTTGGTCCTGGAGATGTTATTTAATAGGTAATAGAGCCATTCATTTCATGAAACTTTGAGACGCTTAATCTAATCTCTTTCCTTCAGTTTCCATCTCACTGATTACACCAGGCTTCCCTGGTGGCTCAGCTGGTAAATAATCCACTTTCAGTGCAGGAGACCTGGGTTCAATTCCTGATTTGAGAAGATCCCCTGAAGAAGGGAATGGCTACCCACTTCAGTATTCTGGCCTGGAGAACTCTCTCCAGTTCCTTGCTCTAACGAAAACTGTCTACAGCAGAGGTGGTGAAAAATTACCACCCCTGAACAGATTCCACCTCTACTGCATGTACTGCATGTATATAATTCAGCCAAGTGAATAAATATATATCATAACTGTTCTAGGACAAGAGATTGTGAAAAACAGTTTGATGCTGTTAAACAATGTGAGCATTATGGGTATTCCAGCATGTGTAATGATTCTGTAGATTTATCTAAATCACAGAAATTTTCCCACTTAATGCATAAGTATATGTATTAGTAATGTGGAAGATAGAGAACATAGGTTTACTTTCTTTCTTCTGTAAAATATTGCTGAAATTGTAGAATAAAATTAACCCCAAAATAAGCAAGAAGACAACAGCAGGAAAATTTATTCAACACTTTTTTAAAAACAAAAAGCAGGCAGAAGATGCAGAAGCTAAATGGTTTCTTGGGAGACTGACACAAGAGTGAAGTAAAAAAAACTCCTGCACAGCCATGGATAGTCTCAGCATTTCAGTATCTTATTACAGAAGAAAGTAAAGTGAAGAATAGAGTTTTGAAACTGCAGAAGGGATGGAGAGAATACATAAGTGACACATACTGCTGAAAGTAAGAATCAATCCTCACACCAACTCTATTATAATACCATCATTTCTTTTATAAACAGGAAAACTGCAGATATACTGGTTAAATAACTTGTTCAGAATTAAATATCTTATAAGTGATGGAACTGGGTTTCATATTAAAACAGCCTAACTCTGGGTACCATGCTCTTTACTGCTATACCAGTGCAACATCCAGTGTACACACACATACAACTTATCCAGCAATACAAAAAAAAATAGACAATGTATTGTTCTAAAATATAGAAGCAAATAAAAAAATTACAGTTGAAATCATTGCTTTAGGATGTCATGCCTACAGTGTCAGGAGATGTAAAGTAGGGTTCTGTTGTTTTAAAATACTAGTCTTATCACTTCTGAACATTTTGGCTAAGATCAACCTTAAAATACTAGCTTTTTGGTAGTATTTTATTTTTCAATTAAGGCTTTATTTCTAAAATAAGTTTTAAGCTTACGGTAATATTGAGAGGAAGATTTACCATATAGTCCCTTCCCCCAAACAGGCATAGCCTTCCTCATTATCAAAACGCCCCAACAGGGTGGACATTTTTTTACAGGTGATAAGCACACACTGACACATCACAATCACCTAAAGTCCATAATTTGCATTGTGGTTCATCACAGCATCATACATTCTATGAGTTTTGACCAATGTATAATGACATATCTGCAACTGAAGCGTTAATATCCCACAGGTTAGTTTCACTGCCCTCGAACTCCTCTGCTCTGCTCATCATGCCCCCTTCCCTCTACTAGCCCCTGACAACTCCTATCTTTATTGTCTCTATAGCTGTGCCTTTTCTAAAATGTCATATACTTGGAATCATACAGTACATGGCCTTTTCATGCTGGAATGCTAGAATTCCAGGATCTGTGATTAGCTGTCTAACATTTTAGAGAAACAGTCATTATTATTTCAAATATTTTTTTCTAATCTTTATTTTCCTTCTGGTATTCCCATTTTGCACATTTATACATTCTGGAGGTTTTCCACAATCTTTGGATATTCTGTTTTATTTGTTTTGGTCTTTGTTCTTTGCTTTTCAGTTTTGGAAGTTCTAGTGCCCTTATCTATTAATAAGACCATCAAGGCATTCTTCATTTCTTTTCTGATGTTGTTAATGTCTCGGATTTTTAAATTCTTGTTTATTTTACTTTTTATTTTAAATTTTATTTACAGTACTGTATTGGTTTTGCCATACAGTGACTTGAATCCACCACAGGTGTACATGAGTTCCCAACCTTGAACCCCCCTCCCATCACCCTCCCCATATCATCTCTCTGGGTCATCCCAGTGCATCAGCCCCAAGCATCCTGTATCCTGTATCAAACCTAGACTAGCGATTCGTTTCTTACATGATAGTATACATGATTCAATGCCATTCTCCCAAATCATCCCACCCTCTCCCTCTCCCACAGAGTCCAAAAGTCTGTTCTTTACATCTGTGTCTCTTTTGCTGTCTTGCATATAGGGTTATCATTACCATCTTTCTAAATTCCATATATATGTGTTAGTATACTGTATTGGTGTTTTTCTTTCTGGCTTACTTCACTCTGTATAATCAGTTCCAGTTTCATCCATCTCATGAGAACTGATTCAAATGTATTCTTTTTAATGGCTGAGTGATACTCCATTGTGTATATGTACCACAGCTTTCTTATCCATTCATCTGCTGATGGACATCTAGGTTGCTTCCATGTCCTGGCTATTATAAACAGTGCTGTGATGAACATTGGGGTACATGTGTCTGTTTCAATTCTGGTTTCCTCAGTGTGTATGTCCAGCAGTAGGATTGCTGGGTCATAAGGCCGTTCTGTTTGTAGTTTTTTAAGAAATCTCCACACTGTTCTCCATAGTGACTGTACTAGTGGATTTCCATCTCTCTGCTTATATTGCCCATCTGTTCTTGCATGCTCTTTACTTTATCTATTAGAAACTTTAGCATTCTAATCTGAGTTGCTCTGAATTCATGGTATAATTTCAACAACCCGGACATGTTTGGTTGTGACCCTTACTCCATTCTTCAAATTGTGTCCTTTGACTTCTGGTATGTCCTGTAATATTTTCTTGATTTTTGGAAAAAATGTACTAAGTAAAGAGAACTACTGTAAAATTCAATGCCATTCTCCCAAATCATCCCACCCTCTCCCTCTCCCACAGAGTCCAAAAGTCTGTTCTTTACATCTGTGTCTCTTTTGCTGTCTTGCATATAGGGTTATCATTACCATCTTTCTAAATTCCATATATATGTGTTAGTATACTGTATTGGTGTTTTTCTTTCTGGCTTACTTCACTCTGTATAATCAGTTCCAGTTTCATCCATCTCATGAGAACTGATTCAAATGTATTCTTTTTAATGGCTGAGTGATACTCCATTGTGTATATGTACCACAGCTTTCTTATCCATTCATCTGCTGATGGACATCTAGGTTGCTTCCATGTCCTGGCTATTATAAACAGTGCTGTGATGAACATTGGGGTACATGTGTCTGTTTCAATTCTGGTTTCCTCAGTGTGTATGTCCAGCAGTAGGATTGCTGGGTCATAAGGCCGTTCTGTTTGTAGTTTTTTAAGAAATCTCCACACTGTTCTCCATAGTGACTGTACTAGTGGATTTCCATCTCTCTGCTTATATTGCCCATCTGTTCTTGCATGCTCTTTACTTTATCTATTAGAAACTTTAGCATTCTAATCTGAGTTGCTCTGAATTCATGGTATAATTTCAACAACCCGGACATGTTTGGTTGTGACCCTTACTCCATTCTTCAAATTGTGTCCTTTGACTTCTGGTATGTCCTGTAATATTTTCTTGATTTTTGGAAAAAATGTACTAAGTAAAGAGAACTACTGTAAGTAGGCCTGTAGGAATGTGGTGGTGTGGAATGAATGGAAGGGAAGCACTTTACAGTCCCATGACTAAGTCTCAGTGCTTTAGTGAACTTATGTCTCTACACTGTAAGCATTACAAGTGTTTCTCTGTTTTTTCTCCCCTCTTACTCTACTAAAGTAAACTGAGGTTGGGTATTTCCTTTCCTTCAGGTCAGTTACGCTCTGATAATACCTCCGCAGATCAGGATCTGGCTATAATGAGTTTTCTCTGAGGACTGCCCTTGTTAAGAAGAGCAGAATGGTCTGATGCATTTCCAAATGTTTTCTTTTCCCTTCCTGCTGCTGGAAGCAAGAAGGGATTTTTCCTCCAGTATGTTTTGGGAACCTGGTTAAGCTTCTGAGGTGATTCTTGCAATATTGTGAGAGCCCCTTCATGTTTAGTTCATCCTGGTGTTTAAATCTCAGACTTGTCCACACTGAGGCTTCAGCTCAGTTGCCATTCAGATTTTCCTACCCCAGAGATAGTTCCTATGGAGGTTTCTGTTCATGTGTCTCTGCTTCAAGAACTTGTGACTCCCTGTATTTGCCTGTCTGATTTCTTAGTCATGCTGCTGCTGCTAAGTCGCTTCAGTCGTGTCCAACTCTGTGCGACCCCATAGACGGCAGCCCACCAGGCTCCCCCGTCCCTGGGATTCTCCAGACAAGAACACTGGAGTGGGCTGCCATTTCCTTCTCCAATGCATGAAAGTGAAAAGTGAAAGTGAAGTCGCTCAGTCGTGCCTGACTGTTAGCAAGCCCATGGACTGCAGCTCACCTGGCTCCTCCGTCCATGGGATTTTCCAGCAAAAGAGTAATGGAGTGGGGTGCCATTGCCTTCTCCACAACACTCACTACCATACCCTTATATCTGCAATTCCTTTCTGTCAAGAGCATCGCCTGATTTTGGTTTGTGACCAGTAGACCACACAGAATACAGAGCTAGTTTTAAAATTTTATCATGTATTACCTGATTCTTTGAGGGTCAAAAATACATCAAATTTTGTTAGTACTATTTATATTCCTTTTGTCATACTCATAGCATTTGAGCAAAAGTAAAATAAGCTATTAAATGAAACATGACAGAGTATATTTTCATGAGTATTTGAGTTTATTTTTCCAGAATATATTGTACAATTTTCTTCAATGAGACAAACTAAGAATTTTTTAAATGGTAATATGCTTTTTCAAAAGAAGATCATTTCTACTAAGTTTCTATTCTTTCAGATAATTTTAAATTGAATCTTGATCATTATCCAGAAGCCAAAACACTGTGATTTCATAATTGGAAAGGCTCAGGAAATACAGTATTTTCTGTGAAAAAGGGTGTTTCAGTGAAAACATCTGTAGAGACTAATTCAGGGAGGCAGAACTGATATTTTGTAGGTGTTGGGTAGTGATCTTAAAGCTGTTGGGCAAGAAGGTTGGTAAATCTCTATAAGGATCCCAAATTTATTTTGAAACTTAATAGTGTGAAATGAGATGATCCTGACAAATGGCAAGTGACAGGAAAGGGCAAAGAGAGACCTGGGAAGTAAAATTCCCATGAGACATGAGAATAAAGGCTGACTGTCACCGCCATATAGGGTGTGGGACCACTCCATCAAAGTGGGATGGAGACCACATATTTATAAACTCCTAGTCCCAGATCATGTTCCAACATCTAAGAGAGGGCCAGCAAGAATGTAGGCATGTTATCCAATAAAAAGAGCTACGCCTTGCTCAAGCCCAACATCATGTCCTTGAACCACTGTCAAGAGGAAGGTGTTTACACCAACCTCAGCATCAGCCACTGGAGCAGAAAGCTCAGCCCCTGTGTCAGCACTTTGGGCCTAACTGGAAGCAGTGTTAAGTCATCTTAGTGGTAATCATGGACGACTCCATGACTACCTGAGTTTGACCTGATATCTCCTTCTGAAGCTACTATCTCTAGAGATAATTGTGAAGTTCAGTTGCCTCCTAGGTTCCCTGGCCTAGCTGAGTTTGGATCCAGCACCCAGACAAGGGTGACCCTTTCTAAGACCTGAGCTAGCACCCCGAAGGATTCTTGGACATCCAAGGGGTGAGGTATGAGGGAAGGAGATGAACTTCCTAATAAAGGTGACATGCAGAAGACCACAAAAAAGGGAACACAATGTTACATAACATTCAAAGTACACTTAAAAAATAAAAAAAATAACTTGTAGATTTACAGCACATTTAGCACCATATTGGGAGTCATATTGATTGAGACAGTTTTGCTGAAACTTGTTTTTTTAACTCCCTATGTTCAAGCCAATATAAATGATATCCAGATTCTAAGTACAAATATGAATACCTGTTTTCATTTGAAGTGAAAATTTAAACACAAAATTCTTCAGAGTAAAGCACTAATCAGCCATCAAGATGACATAAATATTTTAAATTTGTTTCATACTCCAGGATAAACATGTTTCTGGTGCAAAAAAAATTCTTTTTACTAAAATTCAGTTTAGTAAATATAGTTTATAAAGATAGTTTTTTTCCATAATATTACACCAAAAATATTATGTTAAAGGGAATGGTAACGGAACTT
>SJYC01136217.1:0-14103 GCA_006408675.1 Madoqua kirkii
TTAATATTATATTCTACTACCACCAAAATCAATCTGTTCCATTATATCCCATTTCGTATTTGACTTTTTTGAAAATAAACATGGCTAGATGTTAGAGTTACATTTTATTCCACTTGAATCTTTTGAGTGGAGTTTCTGACTTCTAAATTCCAAAATGAAGGTTATAGTCTTCTTTAGCTCGTGAATTCATTTCTCTTAAGATTAACCTTGATTTCTGCTTTCAAATAAAATATCTCTTCTTTATATACTTTTAAAAAGCCAGGAACTGTCCCTGTATGAATGTCCAACAAACATATGTTTTACATCAAAACCTTAGGCAGTGATGATTCATGAGTCGGTAGTGAAAGTTGCACAGAATGGAAGTTAGACCAGGATGAGTTTGTATAATGCATATAAAGATGGAAAATGGGTAAGAAGGGCTCATTTAGTTCCAGTTCATGAAGTTCATAATAACCAATTAAATATCTGTAATTAAATCTCAATTTACTCAGCAGACCAGAACAGCATGCTCAAATCCAGTCTTCAGGGTAAGTAAGCAATAAGCTTTATGAAAACTACATTCATTAATTCTGATAATAAAGAACGTAACAAAAACAATAAAAAATAAATGTGTGTTTAAGAGCTCTGGTGGCATTTAAGGTCTAGACAGGCTTAACTGGACTCCAAAATTAATACGCACCTGCAGAAATAAAATAAACAACCCTAAAAATTAATATGCATTTATTTCAGTACAGAGTAAGACTGGTGATTCATGTGAGCAAGAAATGAGTTTAAGAATGAAACACCTGTGGGTATTAAAAATAGTAACATGCCCCTTTAAAATGATTTCTGTTGCTATGAACAATATTCAAGACATGTGGAAGGGGGAGATTTATAATATAATAAAGGTATGATTGTTGGACTCATGGCATTCTTGGGTCTCAATAATACCCTTCTTCTATATAAGACAAATTGGATTATATAGTTTTCCATCCAAAATAATAAATATGAAATAAGTTTCTCATTTGAGTAAAAGTGCTGCAATAAATGATGGTAAGAATTACTGAATTAGGGTTTATTGTGGACTTTATGTTGTCAGAGATCTGAATTATAAACACAAGGTCTAGAAGAAATGAAAATATGACTCATTTTTCAGAAGCTTATATTGCAACTGGAGACCCAGGACATACTCATAAGAAACAGAACAATCGCAAAAGTGTGCACACACATCCATTTACAAGCCACTTTCCTCTCATTATTTCACTAGGACACAAATCATTCTATAATATGAGAAAGGAGAGTCATTATTGTTATGTGTGAGTTTGAAAAACTCCACGTCTGTCATAAATTAATAATAATATAACTAAAGAATTAAACATGTTATAGGCACTGAGATAATCAGTTGAATGCAATCTTAATTACACAACAACCCCAGGAGAAAAAAGTGATTATATTCCCACTTCAGAAATGAGAAAAATAAAACTAACTTCAATAATTTTGCTGAGAATACACAGCCAGTAAGCGCTAAAACTAGCATAGATTTGAACCCCCGTCTGGCTGACTCAGAGCCTATTTCCTTAACCTTTACAGTACCCCACCTCCAATTAACATTTTCCTCGCCCTAAGAAGGTGACAGGTTGCAACCTCTCCGAGCTCAGTGTCCCCACGGATAGCATGTAGCTAACAACATCTGTGTCTGGGGCTGTTTTGTGGATTAAATGGCATAACTCTGGACAAGTTCTTGCTCCAGTAAATGCATTAAAGGCAGGGTCCTTCCTCTTGCCTCTCCCTTAACTTGCATGCCCAGGGCACACAGCCGGTAGCGGGCCGACGGAGAGCTGAGACGCTCCCTGTCTCCGTGCTCTCTGAGTGCCTTAAGTCTCCTTCCGCAGTGCGCCTGCGCTGTGCCGCGCCCATGGTAGACATTTCCCTCCGTCCAGTGTTACTGCAGTTCCAGGACTTGTACGTCCGCAGACTGTAACAGACAAGAGCAAGCAGCTGGTGTGCCTCCACATTCACCAGGCACTCACTGGAAACACTAATTTCTGTGTGAGCTTCAGAATCATCGCTGACCATTCCACTGTTTCATTGGGGTTTTTTTTTTTGGTGGGGTAGGGGTGTATGGGGGTTGAGTACCAGGCGAGATATGTTAACTGAAGTAAAACAAAGTGTTCTACAAGCAAAGGAAGTCAGGGAGATTAGTTCTATATACTTCGATTTGGAAACAATACTGCAAACACAACATTAAAATCATAAAGGCAACCAGCTGACAAAATGTTATTTTTAAAAAGAACTGCAGACTTCAATTGACTCGACTTAGTCATTGGGGTTCCCTTTTGGGGTGTTCCTTACTCTGCTCTCAGAAGTGTTTTAGTATTTTCTATGATTTGAAACAGATTGTTTAAGGAAGTGTGACTTCTATGTTAAGCCCATACAAGAGCACAGGGACGGCCAGGCAGTAACGGTACCCCAGCTTCAGGCTAACAGACATTAAGATGTGCTGAGCTAAGTTTTAAAATGCATGAGTTGCATCCTGTTGTTTAGAGACCAGATAGTTCAGGATTTTAATAATTACTTGTAAGAATAATCACTGGTAATCACAATAATCACTTGTAATAATGTTAATAACAATAATATTGCACAGTGACAATTCTTCCAGTTCTGACAGTAATGGAAAGCTGACCTCCTGTGCTGAGGAACAATGAAAATCAGAGGTGAGAACTCACAGTGGATCTTTGAATTATTCATGAGCTCATACATGTCACTTGCATCTGTATATTAAACAAAACAACAACCAAAAAACACCAGTGTAATAGCACATTAGTGATGCAAATTACAAAAAAAGCAGGCTTTATTCTGGTTTAGTAAAGATTTTCATAATTTGGGCCAACTAGCATTTTTACCAACAGTGAGTGCCTGCTTTTGTTCTTTACAGTTGCTAGGATTCATTTGCTTGGCCAGGTCAACATTTTGGGCATCTTTTATTTCACTCAGCTCTGACTTATCCATTTTGTCAGCTTCTAATGCACACCAATGACATTAATTAAATCACTCTCAATTTCTCTGAGGTGCAATTTGAGTGGGGTTGTATTATGTGTACAATTAAAATATGTGAAGTTAACAATATATGTACAAAGAAGAAGAAATGATTTTTAAAATCTACTGCAAAAACACAAGAGAAAGGAAAAAAGGTATAACAAATGTGGTTGAAATGTTAACCTTGGGGGATTCTTTGGAGTGTTACAGCTTTTTGGTAAATCTGAAATTATGCCAAGATAAAATATTAAAAGAGAAAAATTACATCACAACTCAGTCTGCCACTAAATGAGCATGGGCCGTAGAATGAGAGAAGATGGGATAGGATGTGAAAGTCTCAGTTTAGTCAGCACTTCCCTCCATGCATGCCATGCTGAGTGTGAGCCTAGGGTTTTAATATACATTTTTTTGGGGGGATGTAAGAGACTATTTTTTTAAAAGATTAAAAATACATTTTATTATATACTATATATTACATATTTAGGCATACAAATTGTTAAAAGAATTATGAAACTCTACTACATTTCAAGGGTGATATAAGGTTTTCAAGGGTGATTTCAGCTGATTTTTGCTTTATGTAACAACTTTAGGTCTTGTCCCTAAGATGTGAAAATACCAAACCCTCATTTACAAGTAAAGAAAGAAGTTACATGAATGAGTGAGTTAACAGTCTTGTCCGGAAGGCAACTGTGTCCTCACAAAACCAGAGAATGAAGTCTGTCTGGTTCAGCATTCCGTTCCCTTTTCTGTGCTCTTTGCCTTCTTTTTCCATCTGCCATCACTAAGAGGCCACACCCTTAAAGTGTGGGCCTGGCCAATGGGTGAAAACATCCTATAAACTTAACATGCAACGTGTCCCAGGAATATTTTGAGGGGAAAAAATGCTGTCTGAGAAAAGTAACAAACAAAAGGAAATCTGACAAATCTGAGTCATTTAGTTGGAAGAAGTCTTTGGTCTGGGGCAGTTCCTGTAGCTCTTGATTATTAATTATTCTGACATACTTATTTCATTTCTTTCTTGCCATTTTAACTTCTGCTGAGTTCAAGCTGCATTTATTCTAATATGTCAAGTTATTATAGGTATACTATGTGTAACATAGGACAAGCTTGCCCAAGGAAATTTTTATTTTACCTATCATAATACACATCTTTTGGAAATTTGGTTGTTCTTGGTTTAGACTTTGAAATAAGTGTAAAATGTAGTCAAAAGACCTAGGATTAAGAGTTGGAAGAGCTGTTACAAACTGTATGTTTGCCAAGTTACATAACTTTCCTATTCTTCCTTTTCATAATTTGTAACAGGCATGAAAATCATTCAGTGTCTTAATAATTACTGTTGGTCACAGTCATCACCTGTGAAAAAGTTAATGGCAACATGTCCTACCTAGCTCACAGGTTTGTGGTAAGGACCACAAGAGATGCTTATGAAAGCACTTTATAATCTCGAAAGCATAATTACAGCACAAGAGACTAGCTGTGATGACTGGTTTCATGTATTAACTTGATTGGGCATGGCGCATTGTTCATTGTTCAGTCACTAAGTTGTGTCTGACTCTCCTGTGATGCCATGCACTGTAGTCTGCCAGGCTCCTCTGTCCATGGGGTTCTCCAGACAAGAATGCTGGAGTGGGTTGCCATCTCCTTCTCCAGGGGATCTTCCTGACCCAGGGACAGAACTTGCATCTCCTGCATTGGCAGGCAGATTCTTTACCACTGAGCCACCAAGGAGACTCTTCAGTTGGGCATGGGTTGCCCATATATTTGGTTAAACATTACTCTGGAAGTGGGTTTCTCTTGTGGCTCAGCTTGTAAAGAGTCTGCCTGTGGTGCGGGAGACCTGGGTTTGATGCCTGGGTTGGGAAGATCCCCTGGAGAAGGGAAAGGCTACCCATTCCAGTATTCTGGCCTGGAGAATTCCATGGACTGAAAAGTTCATGGGGTCGCAAAGAGTAGGACAAGACTGAGCGACTTTCACTTCACTTTATTCTGGGAGTATCTGTTGAGGGTGTTTCTGGATGAGTAACTAGAACTGGAAGTATACCATCAGCTCTCTAGCTTGCTGACTGAAGATCTTGGGACTTTGCTGCCTTTATAATCACATGAGTCAGTTCTCCTTATAATCACCCAGTGAGATAAGAAGATGACAGATAGATAGATTTATCCTATTTAATAATAGGTTACCTTCTTATTATATATCATACATGTACATTAACATATGCTGTATATATCTCCTATTGGTTGTTTCTCTGGACAACCCTAATGTACTAGCTATGAAAAATATTTATTTCTTATACCTGTTAATTGGGTAAATTGAAAGAATGACTAGTGAACAGTTGTATCAATTAAACAGTTTCATCATAATATCTATGCACTCTTCTCCCCTGTATCTTAAAATTATGATAAGGGCTGAAGTGTCTAAGGTGGTATAGGACCATCTGAGCTTATTTCTGGGACCATCCATTTCCACTCAACTTGTCTTCTTTGTCCCTAGACTGTTTCACAGTCATATAAAACAAAAGGAAATGAGATTTCATGGTTTAAAAAATGAGGAATCACAAAGCACCATATTAGACATAAATTAGCATTATAAATCCAATTTATCTCACTGTGATAATGTCTTGTGTGCTCCCTCCTCCTCTGGAAAAGGTTTCTGTTTGTACCCAGTTATTACCTCCTTCTCTTAGTGGAATTTGTTTTCCAGTAAGTGGTAGAGAATCCGCCTACAGTGCAGCAGACATGGGTTCAACCCTTAGGTCAGGAAGACCCCCTCAGAAGGAAATGATAACCTGCTCCAGTATTCTTGCCTGGGGAATCCCATGGACAAAGAATCCTGGTGGATTACAGCCCATGGGATCACAAAGAGTTGAACGTGACTTATTGAACAGCAACAAAAACAACAGCATAGCCTGTAATAATTATATGCCAGCCACTGTCTTCACAGGCAGTGTGAAGTGTTTTTATTATCCTTAAATCTTATCTAGATTAGGCATTTAAAATATTAAGTGCCCCAGTACAAAGTTAAATAAGGAAATACCAGCAGCAGCACAATCTCCATCAGTAGTAAGGAAACACAGCCACAATTTGATTCACTTACAGGACTACATTTCTGTAACGGTTCTTGTCAAACACAATAGATGAAACTAGAAGGGGAAACAAGGTCTAGGTTAGTCTGCCCTCTAGTGTAGTTTACTGGTTCCTGGAATAAACTGGAGGAACGTGTCCTGGAAGCCAATTAGAGCGGTTCTGTCAAGATGGCAAGCTGCCATCTTCGCCAGTACCAGACTGTCCCAGTTCCCTCCTCTCCGGGAGCTACAGACTTTTCTAGCATTAGGTCACATTTCTAACCTAGTTTTCAAAAGAAATGCGTATGAGCCACACCCTTTTGGACCTGTGCCTGCTTGAAGTCAGCGTTACATGGATATCTTTGACCGGGGTTTTGCCATTAGCTACCATTTCAGGAGAGCAGGGATGCAAATAAATAAAAAGACATTTCTGAGTCCAGACATGAGGGCTTTAGGACTGGCTTCTGGAATGGAGCTATCCAGTCTAAGCACTGTTAGTGTGAGCTAATCTCTTGGGGACCTCTGAGCTGTCTCTGGCTGGCTCTCTGAACGTGAGCTCGCTGCAGTATGGATCCCAAGCTGGACTCCAGGGGCCATGTGAGCCACACAGAAACATCTTTGTGTTCCCTGTTTTATATCTTCCCTCAATTTCTGCTTTAGAGTTGGGAACAAAAATGCCTTGGGGGAGAGATTTTTGAAAAAAAATCTGTAGTTTATACTCTACCACATAAACACTCCCCTCCTTTTTTTTTTATATATTAAAAAGAAAGTCTAATTCTTGTAATTGGTGCACTAGGGTAGGTGAAAGCTTTCCTGTGACACATCAATTTCCAAGTGATTTCAAAGAAATAGATACAATGTCAAGTTACCCTTTTAAAAACAATTTCAAGGCCCCATGTACCTATTTACCAGGAAGACCTGAATTAACTAGTTGATCACGATCTAGCCTGTACTTCCTTGCTCTTTCCACATTCTCTTAGTCCATCTCCCAAAGATATTTAGCTAAGTAGCAATATTTTGTTTCCAGACACCTCCAAATCACTACCAATTTCAGGAAATAGCAGTTCCTGACTTCCACAAATAAAAGCAATAAGAAAATACTTTTTATATGTAAATGATGTATACACACACACACACAAATATTCTAAAGTCTATAAAATGTAAGAATATTCTTCTGTTTATATTTCTGTTATCACAGCTAATAGTTGTGTTGGGCTAATGATGATCCAATGGGCCACCAAGCCCCCAATCCCATAGCACTATGATGCACTGATATCGCATTGACATAAGGGCTTCCTTAAGCCATCACATTTCACTTCACAGTAGAAATGAAAAGACAACTTTGATCTGTTTTCTAATTGTTCATCTTTGACAGTAAGTTAACCATAGGATCTCAAGCTCTAGCATTACTTTTTTTTGGTAAATTCTACATTTTGTTACATTTAGTATTTATATTTTTACATTTAACATTCATGTATTTTTTTACCTTTAATATGTAGGCCTTTTACATTTCTTACATATAATTGTCACCAGCCTATGTATACTAACCTGGGTATTTTAAAACAACTGTGGACAGTAAATACCTAATAGCTATAAATACTAAGAATTACTTTTATTGGAGTATAGTTGCTTTACAGTACTGTGTCAGTTTCTGCTGTACAACAATGTGAATCAGCTATATGCATCATATATACCCTGCCTCTTGAACCTCCCTCCTAGCCGCCCCCCATCCCACCCTCCTAGGTCATCGCAGAGAACCGAGCTGAGCTCCCTGTGCAATACAGCAGCTTCCCACCAGCTATCTGTTTTACACATGTACTGATATGACAATCCCAATCTCCCAATCATCCCCCCTCCCTTCCATACCCACTCTTCCACCTGTGTCCACACTTCCATTCTCTGTGTCTGCATCTCTATTCTTGCCCTGCAAATAGGTTTATCTGTACCATTTCTTAGATTCCACTTACATGTGTTCATGTATTTTTCTCTCTCAGTGGAGTTTAATGAAAAAGGAGAGGCAATGCGAAAAACAGAGTGCTCAGAATCAAGAGACCGGAATTCTAACTGTGTTCCTGTCACCAGTTAACTGTTCACTTGAGTGGTCCCTTCACTATTCTGCCGTCTTCCTCTTCTCCTCTGTGGGAGGTGGGCTGGACCCAGGAAAAATCGAAGGTATCTGAACTTTCATCACCAAACTGCCTGTTCTAATCACATCTGTGTTCTAAACACATCCACATCTGTGTTTCAATGTGTTTCAGACAAAAAATATAACAGATCTGAGTTTACCAATCCAGGGATAGTGTTATCCAAATACCATATTTTCACTGAGGCAGGTTCTCAATCTGACCCACACCCATGGCATGTTTGCCATTTGCTGTGCTGATTTTCCATCTTTTTTCCCTTTCCCCAAGTCTCTGAAAGACATTATGAGCTTAATCGTTGTCATAAAGAGAAGATGAAAGATTGAAGTCTCTCTGATTAGCATTTTGAATATTTTTTTCCTTAGAATTTCAAGAGCACATAAAACTCACTCACTCCCTATCAGCATTCCCCCTTGCCCCTTTAGTGGGCTGACATGTGATTTTCGGAAATCTGAAACCTGTTAGAGATCACATATGCCAAGATCGGCATGATTGCTATAGTTTTGGCAGAATATGCTTTCTTAAGACAACAAAGGCAGTAAAAAAAAGAAAAGAAAGCTGTTTTTCTCCTTCTCTATTGTTTACCAAATGAAGGAAAAAAAATATGGATGCATGGCATTTAATAAGGTTTTTAGACTGTCTTGGTTTAGACTGTTTTTGTTCTCAGTTTTTACTCGAAATAGCATTTAGGCTTTTCATCTTGAGAACTGCAAGCTTATTCCTGTTACCAGCTTTCACTTAAGAACCAGCTTCCACTTAGAACAAGCTTCATATTTTCTTTAATGTCTGTGAATCTCTTTAATAAAGCTAACCATGTAACTGCCAGTAGTTGGCAGCAGTAAAACGATGTTTCTGCCAATATGAACAAGTATATGACTAATCTGAACCTTAACCCTGGCCAAACCTCCTAGTCTTCATGTATTTAAGCTTCTAAAGAGGCCCCCCAAAATCTACAAATGTATAGTTTTGTAAATAAGCATAGTAGATGGAAGAAAAAAAAAAGAGAGAGATGTGACATCTGACTTCAGGCTTGAGGAAAAGGAGACATTTGGCCTTCAAGACTGGATGTAATTTTAATGGATAGAATTGGGAGAGATGGAAGAGGAGAAGGAATAGTAAAGGTGAAGAGATAAGAAAAGAATAGACATGGAAGAAGAGCCAGAAGCTCAGTTTTGTTACAATGTGTGCTAACACCAGAGTGGTGGCCTTGGAAAGGTGAGCTATAGTTGGACTGGAGAGGATGTAGGAGTAGAAAGTGGTCTGCACTTTCTCAGTGAATGATGGAGGGTGCCCCAAAGGGAGAAACAGGGACCACCCAGGACCCTTACCAGGTTTGGGACACCATCCAGGTTGGCAACAGTAGTCCCAGCCGGCTCCAGGACCCAGAGGCGGGGAATCTGTGGTGTGGGATGCAGAAGAGGGGCCTGGTGGCCCAGGACTAAGGGCAGAGCCTTGGGGGACACCGAAGGGAAGAAGCAGGACGTTCCAAAGACAGCATACGAAGTGGAGGAGGCGGCCCTGAAGACGGCATCGGCACTCTAAGCCTGAGGACTAAGCCATCTGTTGCGTCCTGTGCCAGGCCCTGCCCTTCCCTTCTTAACATTGTTTTAGGCCATTTTCTGAAGAAGGAAATGGCACCCCACTCCAGTACTCTTGTCTGGAAAATTGTATGGGTGGAGGAGCCTGGTAGGCTGCAGTCCATGGGGTCAGACACAACTGAAGGGACTTAGCAGCGGCGGCGGCAGCAGGCCGTTTTCACCTCTGAGAACTTTCAGTGAAATGAAGTCAACTGCATGTGACTGTGGCCAATTATTTAATCTTCCTGTGCCTGCATTTCTTTTTAAATCTGTGAAACAGGTTGTTTATTTGTAAAACAGGATAATGTTTTATCTTTAAAATGGGATAATGTTTATTACATGTTTATGAAAAGCTTGAGTCACTCTTTGTAAATCAGAACAGTACCTGGCACAGAGTCAGAGCTATTTAAGTGTCTGTTAAATACATAATGTCTTACTTTTTCAGAATCCTCCTTCATATATAAACAGCACAAACAGGAGAGCTGAAGAATCTCACAGGTGACCACACCATTAAAGCCCCCAAAGCAACCAAACTACCTTATCCTTCTAGAAGCTCCTCTTCCTTCCCTTGGGAAAGGAGACAAGGGGAAATGGAATTTCACCCTGCCTTCCATGTGAAGTCTTCATGTAAATTTGCGTCAGCTCTTAAGTCAAATTTTAGCTGATAGCCAAATTCAGAATCAGACTATTTCTTCCCTCCCAAGGCTTTCTGCTGTTACAACTCACATCTCCAGATTTGCTCTGCTGTTTGTGTCTGCAGCGGGACACGGTAAAGCTAAGACTTCTTCCCCCAAGCCCCACCACAGCACTGACCCCATTTCACACCCTTCTATGTCGGTCTGCCCTTGTTAGATGGGGAGTTCCCTGCGATCTGGGGCTGGGTCATTTTCATCTTTCTGTTCCTCAGCAGCGGTCAGCAGGGCGTTTATACCAAGCACATATTTGACAGTTCTTTCCTGGGCAACACTGATAGAAAAAGCACACAAATGACATGTGTGTGTACAAACACTTTCAAGGAGGTGAACAACTGGTTTTCTTGTAAAAACCAGAAACAGTCTGTGTGAGAGTATCTGGCTGGGCCCTTCATGGGGACACCAACTGAATCACCTGTTTTGTCTGAAGACTAAACTTTTAACCCCAGCCCAACATCCTAGCCCAGTGGAATGATGTAAATGAAGCCATGTGGTCGAGCAGGCCTAACAAATAGCGGTCTCAATTCTCCTGCTGCTTTAAGCTCTTGAAGTTTCACATGACTGCAGACTGTTAGAATTATTTGGAATCTGTTTCCAAAGCCTTGCCTCTGCCCTTTTTGGAAATAAGTTCCATCCAGCTGCAATTCCTGCCACATCACAGTATAGATGAAACACATGCAACTTTGTTTTCTATTAACATAAAAAATCGGAGTCCTGGATCCCAAGCCAGCATCTGTAATATCATAGGGAGTTAAAGCAGAAAAGACTTCGGAAATCAGCTGATACAGTTCCTTATTTTTCCTGACAAAGGTCTATAAACAGAGGTGGGGGAAGACAGCTGACCTACTTATCCATAGGGCTCAGTAGGTCACATTGCAAGGAATATGTAGATGACTGAGGAAATGAATTTTTAGTTCAGATACTATATAAGGGATTTTCATCCAGGAATCAAAGTGTTAATATTAAGCTTTGTGGATTGTTGTTAAAATCCCCACCCGACTTTTTCTGTCTCATTCTCTCCTGGTTTTCCTCCAAATCTTTGGCTTCTTTTTCTAAACCTGTATCCTTTTCCTTCTAGCTTCCTATAAATGTTGATCATCTCCAGGAATCATACTGATATCTTTTTCTCTTCCTGCTCCCACTCCCTCTTCTCTTGTTGGCCCAGCCACTCCCTTGTTTTCAATGACTGCTCTACTGTGATGGTTCCTAAAAGTCAGTTTCCAGCCCAGCACCAGTTTCCTGAGCCACACACGCTTATGCATTGAAGAATACCTACACTTGACTATCTTTCAAAAATGTCACATTCAGGGAACAATGAAAAGATCTTCAACATGGCATGGAATATGCTAGTAATTTGACCCCCAGCTGCTCCCTGGCCTCTTGTTTCACTTCATTTCCTGCTCATCTCCCCCAACCACTCGTAAGAAACCAACTTGCATATCTTAACCAAGCATTTGAACTTGAATCATTCCTTAGTATCTGTGTCCCTTCTGCCTGGAAGGCACCTATGCCTGGTTAACCAGCGCTCAACTTCCACGTGCAGCTCAGAGCTCATCTCCCCCGCTATCCCCCTGCCTCCCAACTCTGTGTCAGTGCCTCTCTAACGTCTCACATGTTGTCCTAGACCAGCTCTGCTGTATCACTTAGCCCAGTTCTGTATTTGTTAGGGGGTGCACTTCCCCACATTAGAAACAGCTTATTGAGCTTCGTGTCTGCAGCGCTGACAGAGCTTAGATCCATTCCCTGCACACGGCAGGTTTTCAATTGTTGGCCGTCAAGTTAACAGAATGAAAGATGAATCTAAAAAGAAACTCAGACCCTTTTAAGCCAGGTTATTATTTTTACAACATTTTATTTTGACATAATTTACAGCTTACAGGAAAGTTGTAACATACTATTACAAAGAACATCCATAGATCTCTTACCGAGATTCACAAATTGTTTATATTGCTTTATGATTCTCTCCATGTGTAACCGAACTATTTCTAAACCATTTGGGAGTAGTTTGAAAACATCATACCCCTTTACCTCTAAATACTTTAATATGTATTTTCTCAAAGCAAAGATATTCTCTTATATAATCACAGTGAGGTTATCAAAATCAGGAATTTTAATGTTCAAAAAACACTGTTATCTAAGTCATAGTCCATTTTCAAATTGTGCCCATAATGTCATTTGTTCATAGCTATTTTATAGCTACTATTTTGCCAATATTGTCTTTTATATATTTTTTTTCCTGATCCAATCCAAAATGAACACATTCTACTGTTATTTCGCCCTCTCCTTTAATCTGGAGAGTTCTAGTTTCTGAGCCTTTCGTTTTGTTTTTGACCTTGACATTTTTGACGAATACATCCTAGTTTTTGTAATAGACTGTCCTTTCATCTGAGTTTTTCTGGTATTGCCTAATG
This sequence comes from Madoqua kirkii, assembly GCA_006408675.1. Taxonomy (NCBI): domain Eukaryota; kingdom Metazoa; phylum Chordata; class Mammalia; order Artiodactyla; family Bovidae; genus Madoqua; species Madoqua kirkii. Next base: position 12,899 of record SJYC01136217.1, read on the forward strand.
ATTAGATTTGGGTTGTGCAGTTTTGCAAAGAAGTGTTTCTCCGTCTTCTCAGAAGATGCTATCAGCATCTTCTGTCCCAGGATTGACCATGGTAGCTTTGATCACTTAGTTCAGGTGGTGTCTGTCAGTTTTCTCCACTCTGAAGTTACTATTTTTCCCTTTATAATTAAGAACAATTAGGAGGGCTGGGACACTTTGAGCTACATTAATATCCTGTCTGTTAAAACTTTAACTATCAATTTTACTTTCCACTGATGATTTTCTAATACCACCATTCTGCCTTTACTTGCATGACATTTAGCTAAAAGAAGAGTGTTCTGTTTACTCCTCCTATTGAGGTGTTTTTTTCATTAATTTATTTGTAACACTGTTGATTGGTTGACTCTGGCTTTATGCAGTAAGGTATAATCCACTGTATCATGACTTATTGTGATGTTCAAGTTGTCCCTGACCTGCTCAATGGGAGTCCCTTCCTTTGGACTGGTCCTTTTGTCCCTTGGACATCACCACACACTTCTGTACTGTCAACTACCAGATGATTTTCTAGAGGAAGCTATTTTCCCTTGTGTAACTTTGGAATTAACTAGTTTTTTTGGTTATCAAAAATAATCTTTATTGAAACATAATTTATATACATTCATATATAAATACATACATGTATACATATATACATCTGCATTCAGTAATTTTGACTATATGGTCCAGTTGCTATAACCGTAACCCTTTCATCACCTCCAACTTTCGTTGCTATTAGTCTTCTCCTCTTCTCAGTACCTGGCACCAACTGATCTGCTTTCTCTCACTGTAGATTCATCATTTATCGAATTTTAGGTAAATAGTATCATACAGTGCCCACTATTTTATATCCAGCTTCTTTCACTCAGCAAAATGCTTTTGAGATTTATCCATGGTGTTTTTTGCACCACTTGTCAGTCACCTAGGTCACAAAACTTTCTACTTTTTTCTAAAGGTGTTATATTTATCACTGTTATGTTTATAACCATGATATATTAAATTAATAATTATACATGGCATTAGGATCTTTTCCTTCCATTTAATTTCCAGCTGTTCCAATACCATTTATTGAAAAGATTATTCTTTCTCCATTAAATTATCTTAGCAATTTTGTCAAAAATCATCTATATATGACTATATCTGTACCTGGACTCTCTATTTTGTCCTTTATTGCCTTTGTCTCATTTTTT
>SJYC01136218.1:0-44861 GCA_006408675.1 Madoqua kirkii
TAGTTACAGAATATACTCTGTACAATTTAAATACTCTTCAATTTGTTGAGATTTGGTTTATGAATCAGCATATGATCTATCTTGATGAATGTTCCATGTGTACTAGAAAATAATGTGTTTTTCTTTTTCAGGGTGGAGTATGTCATAAATGACCGGTCAAATTGTTTCATAGTTTTGTTCAAGTCTTCCATTGCCTGACTTAAGTTTTCTTTGTTTTATGAAATCACTTAGAAAAGAATGTTGAATTTCAGCTATAATTAGGATCTATTTGTGTTTTCAGTAGTTTCAGATTTTGGTTCATGAAATTGAATGTTCTTTCATTATGTGTACATAAATTTAAGATTATTTCTTCCTGATGTATTGACCTGTTTGTTATTTTGAAATGTCCCCATTTATCCTTGGTAATATTTCAGTTTTGAAGTTTGCTGTCTAATACTGACATAGCCATCTTTCTATGATACTTCCATATGCACTACAGTTGGTTTACTCCCCAAAATGTAGCTTGCGTTTGTCATCGTACAGCTGGTCCCTTTTATCCATTTGCCCCCACCCAGCTCTGCCACTCTCTCCTCTCTAGCAACACTACCCTGTTCTATCTGCATGTTGTACCGTATTTTCTTCATCCATTGATGGACACTAAGGTTGTTTTCACATCTTGGCTATTTTAACTTGTCTGCATTTCTGAAAGAAATTTTTTTGTTGGTATAAAATTCAAGGTTGAAAGAGTTTATAAAACCTGTTCCATTATCTTCTCACCTATACATTTTCTGACAAGAAGCCCTGTGATTCTGCTATGTAATTCATTATTGGATTTATTTGACTTGGTTATCAAGAATAGTCATGGAGAATAGCTCAGAAATGGATGATGGCTTCATTTCTGAAATAACATAGTAAATTTAGGAGTGAGTGGAAATTGGCTTATGAGGCTGGAGGCAGGGGAGTGGTTGAAATATACAATGAGTTCTTTCAGCTGCAGCTTCAAACCTTAAAAATTCTCTCCCTAAGGACCAGTCTTTTCATTTAGTAATGTACTATTAAGTATATATGATAAGAATAAGCTATATGTGATACCAAGAAAAACAGCTTATGTTGATGCTTCCAAATAGACACTGGAGAATTACTAAAGAAAGAAAAAAAGACTAAAAATGAAAAATAAAGCTAATTTTTATCAATTATGAGAATTACTTATATACAATAATTTCTATGCATATATATGCATCAAAAATATTTTTGAAAATTCAGTTTGCAGTCAGCTCTTTTCATGACTGTTTATTCTTCTGCTGCCTACATTCTAATGTTTTATATTTCATACAAATATTAAAACAAATGGGAAAAGAATGTGTCTGCCTTCAAAAAAAAAACGGTTTGGTGAATATAATGGCTCATCTTTTGTGAAAATATGTTTTTGCCAGTAGCCATTCTCACTGAAGTAGTTTAAATCCAGGTGGCTTAAGGCAATGGTCCTCAGGCTTCAATGTATGTAACAATTACCTAGAGAATTTGTTTTAAATGCAGATTTCCTACCCCCTGCCAAACATGCTGATTCAGTAAGAGTAAAACCCAAGAGCAAGCGACACAAGCACCCTTCTGAAGACTTAGACAGGTAATCTGGAGAATCCACTTCGAGAAACACTTTTGAGTTTGAACTTACCAAAGAGTATATGTAGAGATTCAAGAGATAAGCTTTTTTTTTTTGCCACTCATTTCTTTCCTCTAAAAGGAATTTGAAAGCAGGATGAGGAAAATATTTAAGTGAAGTTTAGTTTTGTCATCTTTTTTTCATCTTTACTCAGAGTAGTGTTGCAGATGATTGTTTATACCAGCGACTGAATGAAGTATCAGACTTTTTATGTACATTATCTTTGAGGCAGGTAATAGTGTCTCACTTTTGCCAGTTACAACCAAGATATGTGAAGTGACTTGTCCAAGGTTACACAGCTAATAAATATGAGAGCTGGAATTCAACCTGGGGCTGTGTAACCTAAACCCCATGTCCTTTCTGCAGCCTCTGCCTACCCCTCCTCATCCTTCTTCTGTGCTGTTTCCAGAGACTGCAAGCTTAGGAGTAAATAAAATATTTAGAAAGTTTCTTATTCTTATCTTGGAAAATGTATATTATTGAAATAAATGAAACCAAGAAAAATAAATGTTCCAAAGAAAAACAGCCATAAGAAGGAAAGAAAGCTTTATAAAACTGAGCAGAATATAATGATTAATACTTTTCTACCCATACTTATTAACTGGTTTGATCTTCTTGCTGCCCAAGGGACTTTGAAGAGTCTTCTCTAGCACCACAATTTGAAATCATCAGTTCTTTGGTGCTCAGCCTTCTTTATGGTCCAACTCTAACATCCATACCTGACTACTAGGAAAACCATAGCTTTGACTATATGGGCTTCTGTGATGCAAACCAGTTGTACTAAAGGAAATCAACCCTGAATATTCACTGGAAGGACTGACCCTGCAGCTGAAGCTCCAGTACTTTGGCCACCTGATGAGAAGAGCCATTGGAAAGATCATGATGCTGGAAAAGACTGAGGGCAGGAGGAAAAGGAGGTGATAATCGAGGATGAGTTGGTTGGATGGCATCCTTGACTCAATGGACATGAGTGTGAGCAAGCTCTGGGATGCAGACAAGCCTGGCATGCTAGTCTTTGGGGTCGCAAAGAGTCAGACACAGCTTAGTGACTGAACAACAACCCACCCATTACTCCATATTGATGTTTACTGTACAACATATCTTTTTTTTCCCACTAGAAAGTGAATTTCTCTACTTCAAAGTGCATGCCTTATTTATCTCTGTAACTAGATGCCACTGACAAGTTACATTGACAAGTTGCCTTGTGGTAGATGACAATAGTGACAAGAAATGTCTATAAATGTCACTATTTATATGGACTAAGAGATATGGCTGAGGATGTTCACTATGACTTAGCGAACATATTCTCTAAATGATATTCCAAAAAAAAAACAATTTTTTTTTCCAAATTGAAGTATCAGGAAATTTTTTGCTTTGCTTTAGAAATTTGTATGCTCTCTTCTTATGGACAGTATGAATCATATAACTTTAAGAATTTATTTTTAGTATTGCTTTGGTTTCTAGGAATTCAAGAGCCAAATTTGTGGCTCAGCTAAATTATTTCTGTTCTAAATTACCACTGATTTTGGCCTTATAATCTAATTTATATATTCCCATTTTATTCTTTATTTTCTGTTCAAATCTTTGTATTCTTATAGGTTATTTCAAATATTTTGTGAAGCAAATTATAAAAGAAGTCCCAGTGCCTAGCTTTGTTACTTAAGATTATATCAGCTTTTCTAACAGATAACCTATCAAATCTTAGCATAGTATAATTATATTTTTCATATTAATTTCCTTGGCTTAGTAGCTTTCCACATGGTTATTCAGGGTCCAGGCTCTTTTTGCATTCTAGACCCTCCCTCCCTCCTCCAGGATTTTAGAGACATTGGGATTCAACCAGTAGAGGATGATGAGACTGGAAGAAGGTACCTCCACTTCATTCATGCTTTATTGTTAAGAACTGGAAGCTAGTTTCCATCTATGTCAGGTGTGCTAGAAATCTAAGAGCTGGAATTTCTGAATGTGCAGCAGCCTTCCAGCACCTACCTGTATTCAAAGGAGGAAGAACACAAGTCTGTGGTGATCATTCAACTAACGCCACTCTCAACTTAAAAGATGTTCCAAAATATTTGTTGGATGATTTAATGCAATAGTTCCATACTTAGAAAATCCTTATTTGGCAAAACAGCTATTCTGTGTATACATTCCCCATGGACCTTGCATTATTTACATGTAATAAACATGTATTAATATACAATACTTATATGGTCATGCCTGTGAATCAAGTTTCTTACCTAAAACATACTAAAAGTCAAGTATCCTGTGTGACCTCAACTGCCAATCAAAGTGTCTTGGTCACGGTCATGTGAGCCAGCAGAAGGTGTTTGTTAATGACTGGCCTCCAGTTGCTTACTGGAGAACTGTGGCCAGTAGGCTGAGCAGATGGCTGGGGGAGGTGAGGGAGGTTGGGCCACACGCACCATGAACACAGTTGTCAGAGTGGTATCAGGCGGTCTACAAAAGGCATCTTGATCCCTTCTAACCTTGCAAACTGACACAGTGGGGTAGAGGACCTGATGCTGATCATCCAAGTCAGACCGAAAAGCACCAAACTGTAACATGAGAAGGGCCAACAGTCCTTGAGTTGTTCTCACCAGGGCTGCAACAACAGCAAAGTTAATTCTCCAAAATGTCGACCTTTATATTTTAGGTCAGGTTCTGCGTATCCAGAAAAACAAGCTTTTCTAACTTTGTTATCAGGATCTTCAACACTTTCTTACACTTCCCTCAACACAGTCCTCTTCTCACACTAGGTCCTGCTTTTTCTTAAAAGTTATAGTGGTTTAAAAGGAAGAAAAAACTATCAAAATAGCACATCCCCTTTCCTACTTTGGTTCCTTCAATATTCCTTTAGAAACCTAGAAATTGTCTCTTATCCGGGTTTGTTTCACAATTGCTGCTCTCGAGTCTCTGCTCCTATCCAAGGAGAAATACATAGAACTTTCTTTGAGAGTGTTCTCCAGCTATGACCGATATTAATATAATCATAATTTTACCTGCACTGGATATAATTTCATAGCTCACAAAACAGTGGCACATATTAGTGACATATTATTTCACTACATCCTTACAATAATCTTATAAACTAGGATTATTTCCATTTTAACAGATGAGGGAACTGGGTTAGTTTGCCCAAACACATTGTCAGTAATAGAATGACCATACATCCCAGTTTCCCCAAGACAGTCTTATTTTATGCCTGTCATCCTAGCATATTAACAGCAGCCCCTCTCACTTGCAAAGCATCCCAGTTTTGACGACAGTCAATTATTGTCAGTGGTGAATTCAGGACTAGATCATAGTTCCTTTGACACAAAGATCATGGTATAGTGCTCTTTTCACATCAAGTTGTTTCCAATTATAATCAAACATCAACATCAAGGGAGTGGGGATCACAACACTCCCTCCCTTCTGGGTTACTAGAAATTTATAGAGCAGAATGTATAGTCAGAGTAGTATAGAACCATGATTCTCCCTTTCTAAGAACTGGGTAAAAGTAAGCAAATTGGGATCAAGAACAAAGGCTGTTCTTCCCTTAACCTCAAGGTAAGCTCCAACATTCATCTTGAGTTTCGAAATCATGTCAGTTCAGTTTACAACTAAATTGAAAGAAAATTCAGAGATTTTCCCCAGACTCATGGATCCATTGTTATTATTCAACCCAGGTCTTTTTCTGCAGAGCCATGTCAACAGCTAATCTCATATTCTACCATCCACCGAGACGGTCCATTAGTGACACAGTTTCTTCATTGTTCCCAATACCTTCGGGTAAGGCCAGAGTGCAATGTATTTTTCTTTCTTCAAACATTTAGTCATAGTATACAATTTAATGCCAATTAATACCAAGTCATTTGCTGCCTGGAGGGCTTCACTGGTGGCCCAGAAGGTAAAGAATATGCCTGCAGTGAGGGAGACCCAATTCAATCCCTGGGTCAGAATGATCCCTTGGAGAAGCGAATGGCAACCCACTCCAGGATTCTTGCCTGGAAAATCCCATGTACAGAGGAGACTGGCAGACTACAGTATAGTATAGGGTTGCAGAGAGTCAGGTACAACTAAGCAACTAACACTTTCACTTTCATTTGCTGCCATATGTAAGAAAGAACGTAGCTACCTGAGAATAAATGTGAAAATCAGAGTGTAATGGTCTGGAAGCTGAGCCCAGGGAGAGATGAGACAAGCAGAAGAAATATGCTCTACCTTACAACGTGTTTTCCTTTCATTTCTTTGTGCTAATCTCTGGTTAAATGCCTCAGAGCCCAATTCCTCTCTCCATCTGCACACCTTCAGGAGGAAGTGGCTCCCCATGAAGCAGGGAGAGAGACAGCATCTTACACAAATGGCAATAGAAAGCCATGTCACAAAGCCAGAATAGACTTCTGTCTGAAGGAAATGGCAACACTGCAGGTTTTTATGAAAAGTACCTTTGTTCCAACAGTTTTTCAAGAACAAAAATGTATCTTCACACTTTTGTCATTATATTTATGAACTGTAAATCTCATTTTATGGAAACACTCCAGGATTTCAAACTCCTAAATCAACCTGGTAAATCTCCAACCTCGGGAGTTCAATTCAAGGAGAACCCCTTCAAAGATACTGACATTTTATAGGGAACTTCAGGAAAAACAAACAATGAGAGTTTTCAATGTACTTTTTTTTTTTTTTTTTACCCTAAATCCTTGTCATGGGAGACAGCTAACATGTAGACAGAATAAAGACTGCTGCTGAGACTGCATTTTCTGAGCCCCAGGTCAATATGACTTAAACAATAACAGTAAAATGGTCTCTCAGGAAAATTGGTCTGGGGCCCCTAACAAACCACCATTGTTTTCTTAGAGGACTATTTTACTTTTATATCAGGGTATCATGATGTTGGATATACAAGTAAACTTTTGAAAGGGAGAAAAATGACTCTTTAGAAAATCCAATTGCGATTGCAAAGCACTTTATAAATATTGCAAGCTTGAGGTTTCACCTCTCTTACAATATTTCCCATTCTCTGCTGGACACAGTACTATTATAGTGGTTATATCTCCACAAACTGTATGCCAACCTCTACTAATGACGCCATTTCAACACACCCAGCCTCACCAGTGTTTAGCCAGCTGGTAGCCCACGTCAGCCAATCCAAATATTTCATTGTTGGATGAAATAGTTTCACAGGCAACCACAGGTCTTGGGCATATGAGTTTTATTAAGGCTTATTCCACAGACTAGGACAAAACAGAATGCAGAGCAGTTTGCCCTGAGTTGCTGAGTGAGACTCTTTGCAAACAATTTCCACCCACTCACTGAACAATGTCCAAAAAATTATGGTCCTCATGGAATTTTGAGTTATGGAGTTATGTAGAAATGCTTAGGGTCTCAAGAGCCATTCAAAATCCTGTCTTTGTCTGGTAGTGGGAAGGCCTTAGTTCATTAAGTGCTTAACAGAGGTGGAAGCAAGTGTCTATTAATCCCTGAAATAAAAAGGATACATAGAAACTATATAATGAGATGTCTTTCTCTCTCCAGTGTACAGTGGTGGCGATGCCAAGAAGTAATGCTCATTTTTGCAAGTCTATACCAAGCTTATTTAATGACATTGTCAGCAGGATGTCCTATACTCATTCCTACACGGAGAGTTTTATGTGCTCTTGAATGAAAGACTCCTCTTTGCTAGGCCACTATGGAAACGCATTGCTTCCCACAGCTTGTGCTTCTCCATGCTGCCCTAACCACTTTGGGGAATGTCTTTATCAGCCACTAGAGACTCAGTGCTGGAAAAAGAATTCCCAGGATGTCCTTAGGTCTACGTAAGAGGGCTTCAATGTGCTCAGGGGCATCATCAACACATTTAAAAAGTCAGACACTTTTCCCAATTCCTTTGGAAAGGGAGTGAAGAACGTTACAAGGAAACTGGGCCCAGACTCAGGCAATTCAGGCTCAGAAAGATCACCGACTGCAAGAAAATGAAACATCAGTGTCAGCCAAGAGGGGAACAGTCACAGTAAGGATGCGCAAATGATACAATTGGTTAAGAAGAATCAGTGAGGTATTGGCTACACAGAGGAACTGGGGGCAAGGGTCAACCATAGGAGACTGGTTCCCTGTCCTGCTACTGACCTCTGTGTGATGCGTCTAGGCAGCCTTAGCAGAGTTTAGCATCTCCCATACCCAGTCAAGATGATGTCTCAGATTTGAAATCATCTATTAATGGGGACATAGTCTACTTTTCTTTGGTTTATGTGTTTATGAATCTTGTCCCTTCATTCTAAATTATAATCACTTTAAGGTCACAAACTATTCAAAATATGGCCTTTGGACCTACATAAATACTGCATAGGCTGAAGGAAACAGAAAGTGAAAGAGTAAAAGTTGCTCAGATCTTGTCCAACTCTTTGTGACCCCATGGACTGTAGCTCGCCAGGCTCCCCTGTCTATGGGATTTCCCAGGCAAGAATACTAGAGTGGGTTGTCATTCCCTTCTCCAGAGGATCTTTCTGCAGCAGGGATCGAACCTGGGTCTCCTGCATTGAGGGCAGATTCTTTACTGTCTGAGCCACCAGGGAAATCCTACCTCAAAGGATTAAGTTCTATGAGGGCAGATGCCCTGAGAGATTTTCTGCTCACTGTTCAATATCAAATACCTGGCATAGAATGTTTAGTGCACTTTTTTGGGAATATGCAAGAAACTCCAATACTTTGGCCACCTGATGTGAAAAGCTGACCCACTGGGAAAGACCCTGATGCTGGGAAAGATTGAAGGCAAGAGGAGAAGGGGATGACAGTGGATGAGATGGTTGGATGGCATCACCAACTCAATGGACATGAGTTTGGGTAAACTTTGGGAGTTGGTGATGGACAGGGAGGCCTGGCATGCTATGGTCCACAGGGCTGCAGAGTCAGACACAACTGAGCTATTGAACTTAACTGAATTGAAAATTTTTCAAATGAATTCATGACAATTAATATATATTAGACCACATTTATATACTTCTACCTGTGCTTTAATATATTAATACATGTGCATCCATTTTCCTACTTAGTAATGGGAACCTCTCTTCTAAAACTGATTCAGCAATTTGTCCTTTATTGCATAACAACCACGTAAAAATGCTACACATGATTTCCATCTTTTTTCATCCCCTTCATCTTGCTTTCTCTTTCTTTTGATGGCCAGTCTCTTTAAAAATTCACATAGAAAAGAATTTTGGCTAGACAAATTTTTAAAAATCCAATACCTTATGAGGACAGTTGTGGGGTTTTTGTAAAGAAAAATTTGTAAAATTTTAATTATTTATTTTGCTATTGTTCAGTCACTAAGTCATGTCTGAGTCTTTGTGACCCCGTGGACTGCAGCACATTAGGCTTCCCTGTCCTTCACCATCTCCTGGAGCTTGCTCAGACTCATGTCCATTGAGTCAGTGATGCCATCCAAACATCTCATCCTGTCATCCCTTTCTCCTCCTGCCTTCAATCATTCCCAGCATCAGGGTCTTTTCCAGTGAGTCAACTCTTCACATCAGGTGGCCAAGTATTAGAGTTTCAGCTTCAGCATGAGTCCTTCCAATGAATATTCAGGGTTGATATTCTTTAGGACTGACTGGTTTGACCTCGTGCTGTCCAAGTGACTCTCAAGAGTCTTCTCCAGCACCACAATCTGAAAGCTTATTTCAATATAATTATAGATCCACCTGCAGTTTTAATGGTAGAGAAATGGTCTGTACACTATTCCTAGCTCCTCCTAACCCTGTCACGATAAGACCACCACCTTGCAAAACTATAGTACAGGATCACAGCTGGATATTGGCACTGATAACACTCAATATTCTGAACATTTGTGTCAATTCCTCCTGTGGTACTTTTACAGCCACATCCTCTTCCCTCAAGCCCCATTCCCTCCTTAAACTCTGCAACCACTAATTCATTTCCATGTCTATGTTCTGTCCTTTCATTCCTGCTATATAAGTGGAACTATACAAAGTGTAAACATTTGGAAGGTAGGCTTTTTCACAGTATAATTCTCTGAATATTCACCCAGATTAGTTGTATCAACAGTTTGTTCTGAGTTCTCTTACTGACCAGTATTCCATGGTATATATCTGTCACAGCTTACCTATCTATCCAGCCATTGAAGGGCATCTGAGTTGTTTCAGTTTGGGGCTGTTATGAATAAGCTGGTGTAAACACTTGTGTACAGGTTGTTGTGTGAATGTAAGTCTTTATTTCTCTGGTATAAACATTTAACAGGGCAAAGGACTACTACTGGACTGTATGGTAGTTGCATGTTTATTTAGCAATTGCCAGATTGTTATTCTGAATGGCTGTATCATTTTGCTTTCCCATCAGCAATGTACAAATGATTCAGTTTCTCCACATTTGTGTCAGCTTGTAGAATTATAGCATTTATTTTAGCCATTCTGATAGATGCATAGAAAGAGCTTACTGGTTTCTTTTTAAATTAGTAAAGACTTTTTAAAAAGCAGTTTTAGGTTCACAGCAAAATTAAGTGCAACATCTGGCATTCCCTCAAGCCCACTCTCCCTACATATACACAGCTTCCTCTGTTAGTAGCATTCCACATCACAGTGGTGTATTTGTTGTAACTGAAGATCCTACAGTGAAAACATCATTATCACCTGAACACCTGAACAACTCTTGCTGTTGTACATTCTATGGTTTTGACAAATGTATAATGACATGTATCCTCTACTATAGAATTGTACAAAATAATTTCACTGCCATAAAACTCCTCTGTGCCCCACCTTTCCATTCCTTTCTTCCTCTAACCCTTGGCAACCAATAATCTTCTTACTGCCTCCACAGTCTTGCCTTTTCTAGAATGTCATACAATTGGAATCACAGTGTATGTAGCCTTTTCAGTTTGGCTTCTTTCACTTAGAAATACACATTTTAAGTTTCCTCCATGTCTTTATATGGCTTGATAGTCTTTTTTAGCACTGAGGAATATTCTGTTATCTAGATGTACCCAGTTTATTTATCCACTCACCTACTGAAGGACTTCTTGCTTGCTTCCAAGTTTTGACAATTACAGATAAAGTTGCTATAAATATTTACGTGAGGTTTTTACGTGGACATAAGTTTTTAATGTATTTTGGAAAATACCAGCAAGTGAGATTGTTAGATCCTATGGTAAGAAACTGCTGATTGTCTTCCAAAGTGGCTGTATACCATTTTGCATTTCCATCAGCAGTGATGAGGGTTCCTGTTGTTTCACATCTTCATCAGCATTTGTTTGTCATTGGTTTGGATTTGGGCCATTCTAATAGGTATGTAGTGGTATCTTATTATTATTTTAACTTGAATTTCCTTATGATATATGATGTGGAGCATCTTTTCATATGCTTATTTGCCATCTATATAGCTCCTCTGGTGAGGTGTCTGTTAAGGGGTTTTGCACCTTATTTAAACCTGGTTGTCTGTTTTCTTATTGTTGAATTTAAAGAGTTTTAGGTACACTCTGGATAAAAATCCTTCATCAGGTGTGTCTCTTGAAAATATTTTTCCCCAGTCTGCAGCTTATTTTCTCATCCCCTGACACTGTCTGTAACAGATCAGACTTTAATTTGTTAAAGTCTAGCTTACCAATTCTTTCATGGATCATGTTTTCGGTATTGTGTCTAAAATGTCATTGTGTGTGTGTGTGTGCTCAGTGCTACAATTGTGTCCAACTCTGCGATTCCATGGACTGAAGCCTCTAGGCTCCTCTGTCCATGGGATTCTCCAGGCAAGAATACTGGAGTGGGTTGCCATGCCCTCCTCCAGGGGATCTTCCCAACCCAGGGATCAAACTCACGTCTCCTATGTTGCAAGTAAATTCTTTACCTACTGAGCCAGCAGGGAAGCCCAAAATGTCATTGACATATGCCATATCATCTAGCTTTTCTCCTATATTATCCTCTTGGACTTTTATAGGTTCCGATAAAACCCCAGCAGTTTAAATATTCTGATAGCACAGTTTCTCCTGAGGATAGGCCTTGTTAAGAACAGAATACTCTGGCTCTTACAAAATGGTGACTTTTCCCCTTTTCCTGCCAGGAACATGCAGAGATCTTTCTCTGGTATTCACTGTAAAAACACGGTAGTAGAGTTCTGGGAAGTAAGACGCACACAAGTGCTGGAGCCCTCCTCTAACTGCGTCACCCGGGAGTTTTTAACTCTCACACTTGTCCACACTGAGCTCCAGCAATCTGTGAATTACAGTTCAGGCTTTCCTACACAGGAACTGATTCCCAGGCAGATTTGTGCTCGTGGAGACCTGTGTCAGTGAGTCCCTCTCTGCATCTGTCTGTCTCTCCAGGACTGGGGGCTGCAGCCTTCCCTGTCATCTCACTTCTCTGGCAGATCTAACAGGACTTGCTGATCGCTCAGTTTGCTCAACTTTTTACCTCTTGTTAGGAGGAAAAGACTTCTAAGTTCCTTTTATGCCAGATCAAAAACCAGAAGTCTCTCGTTGTGGATTTAATTTGCATTTTCTTAATGGCCAATGAGAAGACTCTTGAGAGCCCCTTGGACAGCAAGGAGAGCAAAATGGTCAGTCATAGAGGAAATCAACCCTAAACATTTGTTGTCAGGACTGATACTAAAGCTGAAGCTTCAATACTTTGGCCACCTGATGCGAAGAGCCTGCTCATTAGAAAATATCCTGATGCTGGGAAAGATTGAAGGCAAAAGGAGAAGGGGGCAGCAGAGGATGAGATGATTACATAGTATCATGGATTCAATGGATGTGAATTTAAGCCAACTCCAGGAGACAGTGGAGGGCAGAGGAGCCTGGCATACTACAGTCCATGAGGTCTCAAAGAGTTGGACATGACTTACTGATTGCACAAAAACAATGATGCTGAGCATCTTTTCATGTGCTCAGGTCATTTAAAAACACATTAATTTTTAATGACAACTAACCTTTCTAACTCAAAAGAATAACTGCATTCTCAAAAAATTCTCACCTAAAGAGATTAGACCACTCAGATCTATAATCATGTGTCTGCTGGAAAGACAAGCCATGACATAGTATCATGGATTCAATGGATGTGAATTTAAGCCAACTCCAGGAGACAGTGGAGGGCAGAGGAGCCTGGCATACTACAGTCCATGAGGTCTCAAAGAGTTGGACATGACTTACTGATTGCACAAAAACAATGATGCTGAGCATCTTTTCATGTGCTCAGGTCATTTAAAAACACATTAATTTTTAATGACAACTAACCTTTCTAACTCAAAAGAATAACTGCATTCTCAAAAAATTCTCACCTAAAGAGATTAGACCACTCAGATCTATAATCATGTGTCTGCTGGAAAGACAAGCCATGCCATTTACTCACTGAATACTTCTTGTCAGCAAGAATGACATCTTCTTCTGTAAGCACAATGCTGTTTATGGAGCTGCATTATTCCTTGAATAGGTGACTGACAGCTCAATAACAGAATTCTAGGTAAGAGAAGGCACCACTTTCTTATTTTATGGAAGTAATAGACATCCAAAGGCCAACCAGTGAAAGGTGGAGCTAGGGAAACTCAGTTTTAATTTTCTAAAATCTCCCATAAAGTCTAGAATTGTAAGCCACATTGTGGTATGGTTTATTGTTACATTGCCAGGGAAACAAGAGTTTCAACTACTACAGATTTTAAAAGCTACAAAATTATTGTGTGAGGGAGGAGATTTCCCTGTTATAGCCTCAGCCTTACACATAGCTCTCATAGTGTGTATAAAGCCAGTGTGGCCAACACCACATCTAATTACAACCCAGTAGTTCCTAATTCCAATGATCTATTTCCCAAATTCACATTTTAATAGTGAATTTCCAAGCATGTGGTTATTCTCTGACACTTTGAAATTGCTTAAATATTGTTGTTGTTGCTTTGGGATTAGTTTTGGCTAATGGAGATCACACACACATACACACACACACTTGAATTTAACAACACAAGATAGATCCAATCACTCTTTGGAGCTCAGGAATGATAGGCTGTTTACCAGAAGCCAAACTAACCCATATATATATAAGTGAAGTCGCTCAGTCGTGTCCGACTCTTTGCGACCCTGTGGACTATAGCCCACTAGGCTCCTCTGTCCATGGGATTCTCCAGGCAAGGATACTGGAGTGGGTTGCCATTTCCTTCTCCAGGGGATCTTCCCAACCCAGGGATCGAACCCGGGTCTCCCACATTGCAGGCAGATGCTTTATCCTCTGAGCCACCAGAGAATCCCAATATAATGCAGGGTCAAATCAGAAGCAGCAGGAAAGTCAAGAGATGTAAACAGTTGCAACTGTCCCCTCCAATCCTGAGGAAACTGTTGAGATCTCTAGTAGAACAATCTGTTGCTTATCCATGTTAGTCTCTCATGTCCTCCCGCACACACATTGTCCAATACAGGGAATGCATGTGGTTCCCTTACCGGTTTATTTTTCATTTGTGACTCAGCAACGTGTTTGGCCCTTCTCTTTATCTACTGGAATTCTACCCTGTTTGATTTTGTTTTGTTTTTGAAGATGTTGAGGAGAAAATAGGCTTATAAAAATGAGCCATAGATTTTAGAAAGAAAAGATGTAAGAATAATTGTAAAATATAGTAGTAATTTTAAGTATGGACTTTTGTAGAATTCTAATTTTCTAGAAGAGTGTAAACAGAAAAATTAACATCACCTGGGACTAAATGGGGTGGCAGGAACACACGGTGAAAATCTAACATATATTCTTCCCTTCTTTTTTTCTTACAAGTTTATCTCCCTGCCTCCTCACAGATGAAGGTGGCAAATGAGATATAACTAGAAATTATTGAGTGGCCTTTCTGATAAAGCATTTTTGCCAGGAAGTGAAAATGATCTCCATGTCTCCAGCATCCATCTTGGACTCAGAGGAGAAAACGAAGAGCATCTTTGACATCTATGCCAAGATATCCTAGAGGTGTCAAACCAAGCCAACAAATACCTACCAGAACATTTAAGAAATATAAATTTCTGTGTAATGAAGCCACTTTTGTTTGAATATTCTGTTATTGGTATTAGAACATAATCATTTTGATATCATTGGTAATGGAAAAAATTCAAAACCCATTGGCTGAATTTGAAAAAGTTTAACTGCTATTTGAAAGCAATCCACACTTATCTTCATTGAAGAAGAGTATTTCTAATGTGTGAATACATAATAAAGATGCGACAGCTGAACAAATACCTACCAGAACATTTAAGAAATATAAACTTCTGTGTAATGAAGCCACTTTTGTTTGAATATTCTGTTATTGGTATTAGAACATAATCATTTTGATATCATTGGTAATGGAAAAAATTCAAAACCCATTGGCTGAATTTGAAAAAGTTTAACTGCTATTTGAAAGCAATCCACACTTATCTTCATTGAAGAAGAGTATTTCTAATGTGTGAATACATAATAAAGATGCGACATGCTGACACGTACAAATCTTGAAATAGAAATAAGGATAAGGTTAGGACTGAAAAAAACTTAATGAGAGATTCCTAAGAAGTCTCTAGAATGATGAACTGACTAGTTGATTTGACCAACTAGAAGCAGCCATCTGAAGTTACTTTTGTAACTTCTAGGAGCTCAGATTAAAATTGTTCATGATGAAAGCAACATCAACCAAAGGAAATTAAAATGTATAGTGTTCACAGTGCTTATGAAATAGTCTTCATTGATCATTCTAACAAAGTATCACTTATATTTTTAAAAAGGGATCTCCAAAGTGATTCTTTGAACTGCCATGGTAACTGGTAAGTACTAAGAAATTATCTTTGCAATGTCTTTCATTGTGTTAGATATGTCTTCTGTTGGGATTATGCAGTGTGTTTAAAGTGCAAAAACTAAATCATTATGTTGAACATTTTCCAAAAAATGTCAAAACTTTTATTCAGTTTTCTGGATATAATGGGAAGAGAGAAAGAAATAATCCGATTTATGAAATTCTGCACTTCAGCCTTCCAGGCCACTATCTACCTGGCTGGACAATTTTCTTATTAGCCTTTAAAGCTTTTAATAAAAGATAAAATGAGCCACAGAATTAGTTTCGGGCCAAAAAAAAAAATTCTCCCATAGCCACATGGAAGTCAAAGGTAATTTCCTATGGATAACATTTTCAATGGACCCTTTGTTTTTTCATATAATTTAAAAAAAATGTTAAATCTAGTCAGGCAATTTGCTCTTTAATTACTACTATTGTGTAGAAGTATGAAATTTAGGCTAAATTATTAGCAATTACTCCTCTGAGCTAGATATCATCTCTATAATGAAATACAGTTTATGAAACAAAGGTTTTGCCTTTTTTTTAATTAACTTGGAAACTGTGAGAAGAGAGAAACTTATAGTTATAAATAATTATTCTCACTAATAATAACTACTCTACATCGTACATGCACTATACCCCAAGCACTCTGTTAAGGACTTTACTTTAAAAATTCTAATTTCAACATCCTCCAAAGCTAAGTACTATTATTATCATCCCATCTCACTGCCAAAGCAGGCAAGAGAAGCCAGAGAGACTCTATATTTTCCTGAAGTCACATGGTTAGTAGAATGTCAAAGGGTCACCTAAATGCGGGCTGTCTGATTCCAAACCCATGAACTAATCACTATATGCTATTGCTTAGACTTTGAGGAGTCATGCATTATAATGGAAAATAAGTTTAACATTTTTGCAAATGAACATGAAAACTCAGATGAATGAAAATAAAAATTTATGGCTTTACCTCTTCAATAAGTGGTGCTGGGAAAACTGGACAGCTACATGTAAAAGAATGAAATTAGAACACTTCCTAACACTGTACACAAAAATAAACTCTCAATGGATTAAAGACCTAAATGTAATATAAGAAACTATAAAATTCCTAGGAAAAACACTCTTTGACATAAATCACAGCAAGATTCTCTATGACCCACTTCCTAGAGTAGTAGAAATAAAACCAAAATTAAACAAATGGGACTTAATTAAACTTAAAAGCTTTTGCACAGCAAAGGAAACTATAAACAAGGTGAAAAGACAACCTTCAGAATGGGAGAAAATAATAGCAAATGAAACAGCTGACAAAGATTAATTTCCAAAATAAACAAGCAACTCATGTAGCTCAGTACCTGAGAAACAAGCAACCCAACCAAAAAGTGGGCAGACATTTCTCCAGAGAAGACATACAGATGGCTAATGCACACATGAGAAGATGCTCAGCACCGCTCATTATCAGAGAAATGCAGGTCAAAACTACAATGAGGCATCACCTCACACCAGTCAGAACGGCCATCGTCAAAAATTCTACAAACAATAAATGTTGGAGAGGGTGTGGAGAAAAAGGAACCCTTTTGCACTGAGCTGACAAAGATTAATTTCCAAAATAAGCAACTCATGTAGCTCAGTACCTGAGAAACAAGCAACCCAACCAAAAAGTGGGCAGACATTTCTCCAAAGAAGACATACAGATGGCTAATGCACACATGAGAAGATGCTCAGCACCGCTCATTATCAGAGAAATGCAGGTCAAAACTACAATGAGGCATCACCTCACACCAGTCAGAACGGCCATCGTCAAAAATTCTACAAACAATAAATGTTGGAGAGGGTGTGGAGAAAAAGGAACCCTTTTGCACTGCTGGTGGGAATGCAAATTGATACAGCTATGGAGAACAGTATGAAAGTGAAAGCAAAGTCGCTCAGTCGTGTCCGACTCTTGTGACCCCGTGGACTGTAGCCCACCAGGCTCCTCCCTCCATGGGATTCTCCAGGCAAGAGTACTGGAGTGGGTGCCATTTCCTTCTCCAGGGGATCTTCCCAACCCAGGGATCGAACCCAGGTCTTCTGCATTCCAGGTAGATGCTTTAACCTCTGAGCCACCAGGAAAGTTGGAGAACAGCATGGTGATTCCTTAAAAAAAAACTAGGAATAAAACTACCACATGGCCCAACAATCCCACTACTGGGTATATGCTGTGAAAAAAATGTAATTGAAAAACACACACACATACCTCAATGTTCATCACAGCACTATTTACAATAGCTAGGATATGGAAGCAACCTACATGTCCATCAGCAGATGAGGGATAAAGAAGTTGTGGTACATATACACAATGGAATATTACTCAGGCTTAAAAAGGAATGCATTTGACTCAGTTCTAATGAAGTAGTTGAACCTAGAGCCTATTATACAGTTGAGGTTAAGTCAGAAAGAGAAAAATATACTATATACTAATGCATATATATATATAATGGCTCAATTGGTAAAGAATCCACCTACAATAGAGGAGAACCAGTTTTGATCCCTGGGTCAGAAAGATCCCGTGGAGAAAGGAATGGCTATCCACTCCAGTATGATATATGGCAGAAACCAACACAATATTGTAAAGCAATTATACTTCAATTAAAAATAAATTAATGTAAAAAAAATTATGGCTTTAGACTAAAGGATGACTGAAAAATTAGTTTGTATTTTGAAGTCATATTGAATGAGCCAGGACTTTCCTCGTCTTATGGAGAAAACTCAGCTTGTTTTATCACTGGTAAGTGACAGTGTCTACCTGGAAGATGAGATAATATACACAAGATATAGACATTAGATTTCTCAGGAATTTTAGCCTTAAGTAAACTAGCCCCTCCTCTCGCTTCCTTTCTTATTTCTTTCCTCAATATAAGCCATCTTAAAATACACTAAGACTATATTTTTTTCATCTTCTATCACATGGCATTTCTCACATCCAAAAATTGAAATAAAAATCAATTCTTAATTGCTTTTCTCCTTGATCATTTTAAATTGTTTTGCAGCACTCTTTGACACACTACTTTAGCCACTCCACAGACCATGGGCATATAAGATCACAATAAGATCTTATTGAACAAAAGATGCTATGTAGAGACTGCTGGAGCGCTAGCCCTGTTCATGTACTAAGTCACTTCATCTCTCTAACCCTCAGTTTTCTTACCTACAAAGTGAAGTCATTGGACTGCATTAATTCTATCCCCCACCCCCAGAAATAAGATTCTATAGTCTCTGAAGTGTCACTTAAACTTTCAGTGTGGGTTAAAAAAAAAGATTTTATCACACACTTTTCTCAGCTTGGGCAGTCTATCACCACCCCTCATGATGCCTCCTGTAACAATGCCCTTCCTACTCCTTCAGACAACCATCGCCCAAACATCTTGTGCCCAGGATCAGCTCCAGAGCAAGACCTGCCCGTGGTTTGCTGCCCTGGGCAGCACTATGACTAGATGGAATTGACCAAAGGCACTTTGAAGATGTCAGTAACGGTGAGTCAGGGAAGCTTAAGGAGTAGAATGCATCAGACCTGTCGTGGGTTATTTACAGTCAACAAGCACATTTCCTTACACAACTGAAGCCAACAGGCAGGAGTGTGAGCAAGGAGGGTTAGATGTGAAATCAGGTACCTTGATGCTGCAGGAGTAATTTACCTCTGAGGACTCAGAGGAGAACCATATCACTGAGTTTCCATGGAGAAAAAGAATCCAACTCACATGATGAAGGAGATTTTCATTAGAGACATTTAGAGAGGTATAGGTTGGGTGAAGAGAGACCAAGAACTACGTTGCAATCTCTCAGGAACTAGCAAGACAGGAAGGTATTATCACGGCTAGACCTGAAGGAACAGGAGACACAGTAGCTCTGAGAAGCCCAGGAGAGAAAGTGCCAGGGAGCAGGGCCCCTAGTGGTGGAGGGGCGCACCCAGTGCCAGAAAACAGCCCAAAGCCGGCAGACGCACGAAGGAAATGCCCTCTCCTCCGTCACGCCGCCTTCATGCCTCCTGTCAGTGCCTGTCATTGACCAAGGCTTCCCAAATGGCACTACCAGTAAAGAACCTGCCTGCCAGTGCAGGAGATGTAAGAGATGCGGTTTTGATTGATCCCTGGGTCAGGAAGATCCCCTGCAGGAGGGCATGGCAACCCACTCCAGTATTTTTTGTCTGGAGAATCCCATGGAAAAAAGAGCCTGTCTGGCTACAGTCCATGAGGTTGCAAAGAGTCAGACACAATTAAAGTGACTTAGCACAGCACATTCATAAAGAAGCCCTGGTAATACAGTGCTTAGATTAGAGGTCAGTGTCTTGCAGTCAAAGTAGGGCAGGGAACAGCAGGGAATGGATCTGTCTCATGCAGGGGATTAGTCGGCAAAAAAAACCCAGCATGGGTACTAAGCTTCTCCAACATCAGCTTTAGTACAATTGGACTATTTTCCATTCCTAGTGGAGGGCTGAGTATAAAGAAATGAAAGTATGATTTAGTAGATAGTCCATTTTCTCCCAGTGATTTTTTCTAGGCAGACAGTTTCCTCTTGATTCATTTTCATTTTGACTTTTCACTTTTATTGGCACTTGGATAGTAAAGAAGAGTTGCTCCATTTCCCTCTAATTCTTGCTTTGTCTTGATTGTCTTCTCCACATTAGGGCCTTGTCAAACACTGTCTAGCACCGGCACCACCCTGGTAAAGCTCAGCATATAAAACAAAGTAGACTGACCTGTGTTCTAATATTCTGAGATGTTCTAAAAGTTAATAATTCTGATTTTTAGATTAAGGAAAAGTGAATTCGGTGTAGGAGAATACGTACTTAACATTAATTGTGGGCACTATTTTGGGGATTCTATTGGTTGTCCCTGAAGTATTTGTCATGCCCTGAGAAGAAAAGGTAATTAAAGCATGGAGACGCTATTTCCCAGTGAACCACTACATGGACTGTACTGCTCTTTCTAAGCACGATGTTTTGGATCACTCTAAAATATGACATTGACATGTGAACAAATTAAGAAAAAAACTGAAAAAAAAGAAGAAGAAAACTGAGCCCAGTGAATGCCAAATTTGGGCAATTCATAAACCCAGTAGAGCTCACTGTTAAAGTATAGCTTGGCAAACTCGCTCATGGTCTGAGCTGCAAGTTGGGCTGTTTTCTATCTCTTTGTATCCTTTAAGATTCTGGGATTGAACCAGAGATGTCATCTTGGTTTAGTAAAACAGAATCCAGCTCCCTCTTTGATGCATTCAGTTTCTCAGGGGAAAATTAACTATAATTTAAACTACATATATTTACATACACACACTCAGATATGTATGTGTGTATATATGTGTGTGTGTGTGTGTGTATAAACTTGTTAAAGGAAAAGAAACTTTCAGGGTATAGTGAGACTTTAAAGTCACTCTTGGATCATATAGTAGACTTACTTGGTTTTATATTTTACCATTATTTCCTCCTTTGCTCTCTTACCATGTAAACTAATTTACAGAAATTTGGGATTCTGGATAAGTAATCCAATGACAAAGACAGAAAAATATTTAGTCTATTTAATTTATAATTTTGTCACTTGGTCTTCTTTGTATTACTCGAGCTAAATGTTTCCTAACATAGTAGTCCAGGAAGACATACAAACTTATAAGCAAACATACAAACATATGAGGGTCTGCTTTATAACTGTTGAGGAAACATTCAGAATAAATACAGAATTCCTGTGTTTATTATTCAGAAGGAGAGAGATAAAAGATTTAAAATACCATGGGAAAGGGCTATAATGTATACATATCCATGGAGGTCTGAGGATGAAGCCGGGGAAGTCACAGTCTTCACTGAGATAACACATTTGAGGAAGGGCTTTAAAAGATAAATAGAAGTTTGTTTAGTAAATGGGAGAAAAGACATTCCAGACAGGAGGGAATGGCATCTTTAGGGAATAGTTTTGCTCTCCAGAACAGGGTCTTTGCAGGGGGATGATGAGAGATAAGATCAGGGTAGGCAGAAGCCAGAACAGGTAGTGTGTTGTGTGCCTGGCTGAGGAGGCTGATATTTATCTCTTCAATAATGTTTAAACAACTGTGACATATTTTAACTATATATTTGTCTTGATTAAATGAGTAATTCAGAATTTACAAAAATTTAAAAATTTTCAGAAGAGCTGAGGAAAAGGTGAAAATCCACATGATCATAACCTCCACAGTTTGTACATTAGTATCTTCAGAGTTTTTCAGTGCTGAGACTTAAACGGAAATGGAGATAACAAATGCTGCAGTTTCAAGAACTAAACTTGGGAGTCATTTGTAGATAGCCATATAGAACTCTGCATATAAGACAATCTGATAATCACAACTGTATGATCACTTACCTAGAGG
The DNA here is from genome assembly GCA_006408675.1 of Madoqua kirkii. Lineage (NCBI taxonomy): Eukaryota > Metazoa > Chordata > Mammalia > Artiodactyla > Bovidae > Madoqua > Madoqua kirkii. Next base: position 21,749 of record SJYC01136218.1, read on the forward strand.
CAGACATCCTGGAATGTGAAGTCAAGTGGGCCTTAGGAAGCATCACCATGAACAAAGCTAGTGGAGGTGATGGCATTCCAGTTGAGCTATTTCAAATCCTGAAAGATGATGCTGTGAAAGTGCTGCACTTAATATGCCAGCAAATTTGGAAAACTCAGCAGTGGCTACAGGACTGGAAAAGGTCAGTTTTCAATCCAATCCCTAAGAAAGGCAATGCTAAAGAATGCTCAAACTACCACACAATTGCACTCATCTCACATGCTAGCAAAGTAACGCTCAAAATTCTCCAAGCCAGGCTTCAACAATACATGAACCATGAACTTCCAGATGTTCAAGCTGGTGTTAGAAAAGGCAGAGGAACCAAAGATCAAATTGCCAACATCCACTGGATCATCGAAAAAACAAGAGAGTTCCAGAAAAAAAAAATCTATTTCTGCTTTATTGACTATGCCAAAGTCTTTGACTGTGTGGATCACAATAAACTGTGGAAAATTCTGAAAGAGATGGGCATACCAGACCATCTGACCTGCCACTTGAGAAATCTGTATGCGGGTCAGGAAGCAACAACTATAACTAGACATGGAACAACAGACTGGTTCCAAATAGGAAAAGGAGTACATCAAGGCTGTATATTGTCACTCTGCTTACTTAACTTATATGCAGAGTACATCATGAGAAACACTGGGCTGGATGAAGCACAGCTGGAATCAAGATTGACAGGAGAAATATCAGTAACCTCAGATATGTAGATGACACCACCCTTATGACAGAAAGTGAAGAACAAAAGATCCTCTTAATGAAAATGAAAGAGGAGACTGAAAAAGTTGGCTTAAAGCTCAACATTCAGAAAATGAAGATCACAGCATCTGGTCCCATCACTTCAAGATGACACCACCCTTATGGCAGAAAGTGAAGAGGAACTAAAAAGGCTCTTGATGAAAGTGAAAGAGGAGAGTAAAACAGTTGGCTTAAAGCTCAACATTCAGAAAATGAAGATCATGGCATCTGGTCCCATCACTTCATGGGAAATAGATGGGGAAACAGTGAAAACAGTGTCAGACTTTATTTTCTTGGGCTCCAAAATCACTGTAGATGGTGACTGCAGCCATGAAAGTTGAAGACGCATACTCTTTGGAAGAAAAGTTATGACCAACCTAGATAGCATATTGAAAAGCAGAGACATTATTTTACCAACAAAGGTCCGTATAGTCAAGACTATGGTTTTTTCCATGGTGATGTACGGATGTGAGATTTGGACTGTGAAGAAAGCTGAGTGCTGAAGAATTGATGCTTTTGAACTGTGGTGTTAGAGAAGACTCTTGAGAGTCCCTTGGACTGCAAGGAGATACAACCAGTCCATTCTAAAACAGATCAGCCCTGGGTGTTCTTTGGAAGGAATGATGCTAAAGCTGAAACTCCAGTACTTTGGCCACCTCATGTGAAGGGTTGACTCACTGGAAAAGACTCTGATGCTGGGAGAGATTGGGGGCAGGAGGAGAAGGGGATGACAGAGGATGAGATGGCTGGATGGCATCACCGACTCGATGGACGTGAATTTGAGTGGACTCTGGGACATGAATTTGAGTGGACTCTGGTAGATGATGATGGACAGGGAGGCCTGGCATGCTGCGATTTATGGGTCACAACGAGTTGGACACAACTGAGTGACTGAACTTAACTAAACTGAACTGACCTACTATAACTCAGAGCCTTCAAAGGTACTAACAAGGGGCTTGGATGGACTTGTATCCATAGTTTCTCAGTCTGTTTAGGGGGATGTTGTATGTGCGAATTCACTTCAGTCATATCTGACTCTTTGTGACCCTATGGAATTACCCCACAAGGCTCCTCTGTCCATGGGATTCTCCAGGCAAGAATATTGGAATGGGTTGCCATGCCCTCCTTCTGGGGATCTTCCTGACCCAGGGATCGAACCCATGTCTTTTATGTCTCCTGCATTGACAGGTGGGTTATTTAACACTAGTTATTGAAGGACTTAACAAAGCTTTTAACATGCAAAAGTGCATTTTTAGTTAAGAGTAGAATATCGTGTGCTATATCTCCCATTTTATTTGGTTGTGCAACACCATTTCCTTATGCCATTGACACTTTGAGGGAAGATTAGAAAGTGAAGTCACTCAGTCACGTCCAACTCTTTGCGAGCCCATGGACTGTAGCCTACCAGGCTCCTCCCTCCATGGGAGTCTCCAGGCAAGAGTACTGGAGTGGGTTGCCATTCCCTTCTCCATGGGAAGGAGAAGGAAGATTAGCCTAAAACATTTATTCAGTAAGAAAAGGCAATGAGAAATCCTTACCAGTGGCTGGAAGATACTTGCATATCAACAGTATTTCCATCTGCCATCCTTAGAGTCTGCTTTGGATGATAGTACCTACTTTTTGACTCAAAGGGAGGACATATATGCAAATTTTAGTTGCTGTAAGCAGGGTTCTGTGAGGGTATATCCACCTTCCTGTTGAAGCCTAATCTGCATTTCTGAGTGGAGAACTCTGAAATAACCTCCAGACTTCCTGTTGATCTTTGGAAGCAATGCAGAAAATCACTTTGGGGCTGGTAGTTAACTTTGCTATGGCAAGAACACCCTGTTCTATGTTCTAGTGCCAAGCATGGGTGCATTATTCATAATAGGAGTTTAATAAATACTTTAAATATCAAGTTAATGCACAGTTCAGAGTCTAGCTTCCCTCACCAAACAGGGAAATCAGTTCTGAGGAGAGAAAATGAAAGAGCCTTTGCTGTTTGGTCCCCACGTGTGAGTGCCCAGTGGATCTGACCAGGATTACAGAAAGTTCTGTCCTTCTGAGAGCTCCAAAAACCCAGTCCCTGCAAGGCTACTGGAACTTTCTCCACAGAGATGTTGCAGTTTAGTCACTAAGTTGTGTCTGACTGTTTGTGACCCCATGGACTATAGCCCACCACGCTCTTCTGTCTGTGGGATTTCCCAGGCAAGAATAGTGGTGTGAGCTGCCATTTCCTTTTCCAGGGGATCTTCCAGACCCAGGGATCAAACCTGGGTCTCCTGTGCTGCAGAGAGTCTCCTTTATTGCAGGCAGATTCTTCACAGACTGAACCATCAGGGAAGGCCCCATTTCTTCACAGAGATGCTAACCTGAAAGAGCTAGACCACTGTTTTTCAGAACGTGGTCCTGAGGCCCATAGCATCATGCATAAACTATGAGCTTTTAGAAATTCATGTTCCACTTCCCCAACCTACTGAATTAGAATCACTGGCCCAGGAAACTGTTTTTAACAAATCTTCCAGTTGACTTTTATTCACATTAAAGTTTAAAAAACACTATCCTTTAAGGTCAAAATGATTGCTATGATCTGAATGTTTGTGTCCCCATAAATTGATATGTTGCAACTCTAATCTCAGTGTGATGCTATTAGGAGGTGATGAGGTCATGAGGGTGGAGCCTTCATGAAGAGACTTAGTTCCCGTATAAACGAGATCCCAGAATGCTCTCTGGTCCTTTTCTGATGAGGAGGCAGTGAGAAGGCTGTGTATGGACCAGAAGGCAGCTCTTACCAGACACCAGATCTGCTGGCACCTTGATCTTAGACTTCCCAGCCTCTCAAAATGTAAGAAATAAATTTCTGTTGTGGTATTTTTTGTATACCCTGAACTAAGAGAATGATAATTATCAGAATGGTGGTTGTGAAAACTGGATGAACATGAAAAAAAATCTGGAGAATCTGAGGAAACACTAAGACTAAGCCCTGTTTCAAACCAGTTAAAGAAGAGTCTTGGGAGAATGGAGTTAGGTTATTGATAGCTCAAAGACTCCCCCAGTGATTCTAATGTGAAGCCAACTGAAAACCATTGACCTTGTAGCCTGGGTGGTCAAGGAAGCAGAAGAGCTAGGATTCTCAGGAGACCAGGGACCATCACAGCAGTGACTAGGGAAACTGTGCTTGTCAACCAAGTGACATTAGATAACCTGTAGCTGCAGCTACAGAATTTTCTACCCAAGCAATTGCAGATTATGTCATGTCCCTTATCAGATAATGTATTATTTTTCCATAGACAAAATATTTTCTTGTAATCTAGTTGAGAAAACTGCTTGGCCTTCCCTTAACCCTTTCTTGAAAATTTCCTCAAAATTGTCAATTCTAGAAATGAGAAATGAATCTTATCTAATTCCCTGCCTTAACTCATTCTAGAAAAGTGATGATCTATTTTAAGACTCTACTTAAGGCCTCTTTACTGAGTCTCCCTTCTGATTTGAACACTTAGCAGCCCTCATTCCCTCTTAGTGTTACATATGAGGACATGAGTGTCTGTTCTGTAGGTGAGGGTGGGTATATGCCAGTGTATGTGACAGTGTGTTGCCAGGGTGGGAGAGGTGGTATCATAAATGCCTTAGATCATATCTCTATGGACTTTCATGGTATTTCTGATTCCTGTGACCTGGTGATTTCAGTTGTGACTCATCTTGACTAATACGCTTTTCAAAAACACTATGCTGAAGGACAGCTCAAAAACTCTAGGAGTCTGTCCAAGTTTTAATTGAGGAACAATTCCCCACCCTCAGAGGCTTTCATTGAGCAACTTTTGTTAGCACTTGTTTTTCGAGTTCCCAGATTACTCATTTTGCAGTTCAACTACCCAGAAACTTTCTTCTAATCCCACAATAAGAATCAAACAATGAAGACAATCAGTATCAAGGAAAAGGGCTAGCATGTGGGGTGGTCCCATCTTAGCTATGATGCAATAGGAAAGCAATGGGAGGAGAAAAGCCAGCCTTCTAGCAGGCAATTGAGTAATTCTGTTGTGGTATCCCAGCCCCATCTGAGTAGGTGTATTAGTTGGGCACTTCAAGGTCAGAAGAAGGAATCCTATACATAGCATATCACTTTCAGTAATGAGATTTTATTGTCAGAATATGTGAGAACTTAGGGTAGAGGGGAAGTTTCCTCATCAGCTGCACAGTTCCTCCTGGTCCCAGGGCCTCAGTGCTGGAATGAGGAAGCACAATAGACTTCTTTCCTATAATCAAAGGGCAGAGAGGTAATGTGTCTTATCTTCACTTTTGCACAATACAATAAGCCAGCTTTCAGCTTCTCACTGGGAGGTTCCCCAGCTAGAACTGGTTCCCAACCTTTTACTTCTTTGGTCGGTTTCTTCAGTATCAGGGATTTTTGGCCTGAGGCTTTGGGGATCCACAAACCCTCTGAAATTATATGCCAAAATGAAAGTACGTCCCTATGTGCGTTTTCTTGGGAAATGATAATCTATTTCCAAAGGGCCCTTAATCCTTGCTTCAGTTAACTGTGGCTAGTGGATCAGATTTGGACTTTATGGATGACACATGACAATGTAGGCAGGAATGAGTTCATTGGAATCCTTACCCTCAATAGGGGTCCATGACATGGCAGCAACCGGAGGCTTCAGAGACCCTTCCTGTAGCAGGTCACAGAGCCATAAGCTTTGTGAGGTAATTTCCTCACCTCTCCAATCTGGAGTGTGGTATCTCCTCTGGCCTTTCTGTTAGTCAAAGAAATCTCCCTTCTGACTGCATGCTCTCATACACCACCCCTGATGCAATCAACAGATGTAGAAAACTTTTCTTCTATGGTTCTAACACTTCAGTCATTCAATTGTGTCTGACTCTTAGCAACTTCATGGACTGCAGCATGCCAGGTCTCCTTGTCCATCACCAACACCCAGGTTTTACTCAAACTCATCTCAATTGAGTTGGTGCCATCCAACCATTTCATCCTCCGTCATCCCCTTCTCCTCACATCTTTAATCATTTCCAGCATCAGAGTCTTTTCAAACGACTCAGTTCTTCTCATCAGGTGGCTGAAGTATTGGAGTTTCAGCTTCAGCATCAGTCCTTCCAATGAATATGCAGGACTGATGAGCTTTAGGATGGACTGGTTTGATCTCCTTGCAGTCCAAGGGACTCTCAAGAGTCTTCTCCAACACCACAGTTCGAAAGCATCAATTCTTTGGTGCTCAGCTTTCTTTAGAGTCCAACTCTCACATCCATACATGACTACTGGAAAAACCATAGCTTTAGTTAGACAAAGTAATGTTGTCTAGTTGGCAAAGTAATGTCCCTGATTTTTAATATGCTGTCTAGGTTGGTCATAACTTTTCTTCTAAGGAGCAGGCATCTTTTAATTTGATGGCTGCAGTCATCATCTGCAGTGATTTTGTAGCCTAAGAAATAAAGTCTCTCACTGTTTTCACTGTTTCCTCATCTATTTGCCATGAAGTAATAGGACTGTATAATCATAAGGGATTTGATTTAGATGTACCTGAATGGTCTAGTGGTTTTCTCTACTTTCTTCAGTTTCAGTCTGAATTTAGCAATAAGGAGTTCCTGATCTGAGCTACAGTCAGCTCCTGATCTCGTTTTTGCTGACTGTATAGAGCTTCTCCATCTTTGGCTGCATAGAATATAATCAGTCTGATTTCAGTGTTGACCATCTGGTGATGTCCATGTGCAGAGTCTTCTCTTGTGTTGTTGGAAAAGGGTGTTTGCTATGACCAGTGTGTTCTCTAGGCAAAATTCTATTAGCCTTTGCCCTGCTTCATTCTGTATTCCAAGGCCAAATCGGTGTTACCCCAGGTGTTTCTTGACTTCCTATGTGAGAGTTGGACTATAAAGAAAGCTGAGCACTGAAGAACTGATGCTTTTGAACTGTGGTGTTGGAGAAGACTCTTGAGAGTCCCTTGGACTGCAAGGAGATCCAACCAGTCCATTCTAAGGGAAATCAATCCTGAATGTCCATTGGAAGGACTGATGCTGAAGCTGAAACTCCAATACTTTGGCCACCTGATGCGAAAAGCTTACTCATTTGAAAAATCCCTGATGCTAGGAAATACTGAAGGCAGAAGGAGAAGGGGACGACAGAGGATGAGATGGTTGGATGGCAACACCAACTCGATGGACATGGGTTTGGGTAAACTCCAGGAGTTGGTGATGGACAAGGAGGCCTGGCTTGCTGCAGTCCATGGGGTCACAAAGAGTCGGACACGACTGAGCAGCTGAACTGAACTGATACAGAATTCTAACATACACTTCTACTTCCTGCCTATTATTTTCACAGCAAACCTTGATTCCCCCTGTGGCTGTGGCAGCTGGCTTCTCACAGGGATAAACTGACAGTACCTCCCCTTAGCTGTCCTGTTTATTTTGGACTGTGAGTCCCAAACCTTCTGACACTATAGGTATAAGACTCCCATGGGAACTTGCTCACCATGACACAGATATAACCCCATGTTGCTCGGTCACTCAGTCTCGCCCAGCTGTTTGCAACCCTGTGAACTGCAGCACACCAGGCTTCCCTGTCCTTCACCATTTTCTGGGGTTTGCTCAAAGTCATGTCCATTGAGTTAGTCATGCCATCCAACCATCTCACCCTCTGTCATCCCCTTTTCCTGCCTTCAATATTTCCCAGAATCAGGGTCTTTTCCAAAGAGTCTTCTCTTCACATTAGGTGGCCTAAGTATTAGAGTTTCAGCTTCAGCATCAGTCCTTCCAGTGAATATTCAGTGTTGATTTCCTTTAGAATGGACTGGATGAATCTCCTTGCAGTCCAAGGGACTCTCAAGAGTCTTTTCCAACACCACAGTTCAAAACCATCAATTCTTTGGCATTCAGCCTTCTTTATGGTCCAACTCTCACAACCGTACATGGAAAAACCATAGCTTTGACTAGACAGACCTTTGTTGGCAAAGTAACGTTTCTGTCTTTTAATATGCTGTCTAGGTTTGTCAAAGCTTTTCTTCCAAGGAGCAAGCATCTCTTAATTTCACAGCTGCAGTCACCATCCACAGGGATTTTGGAGCCCAAGAAGATAAAATCTACAATGTTGTGTAGGAGAGGAAAACTAATTTTCCCAATAGTCTTCTAAGTTCTGTAGCTGAGGTCTGACCCTACCCTCCACTGCCCACAATAAAAGACAGATTAACAGGAAAAAAGAAAAATAATGTGGATTATGGATACCCCGCAAAGATGTGAGACTCCAAATGAGTGAGGTTTATATGAGTTAAGGAGAAGGATAGGATCTGGGGGTTCAAGTGGGGAAGGCAATTCATGCAAAGGTGAAAAGAGGCCAAGTTTGATAACCGAAGTTGCCCTGCCCAGCAGGTAAGTCTCTCAGTGGAAAAAGTGATCTCTGGTAATATATCCTTTCCTGGTATAGGTCCCCATTCTAATGTAAATTTCCCTTATAAAAGGGGTATTACTACTCTTGTTTACAGAGCTTTTCTTGGGTCTGCAATTCCTCAAATTAATCAGCTCAAAGTTTCCTTACGCCAAAGAGGCCTGTTTTGGGCAGGGTCAGTCCTGCTATTTTCATCTAGAAGGAAAGGGAGTCAGTCCTTAAGGGGCAGCTCTAAGCCCGTGTAGGACAGGAGCCTGTCGAATCATCTTCCCTCCACTGTTGCACAGAGGACGGTTCTGCCAGTCTACACAGCCTCGCAGGGGCCCCGGGCCAGCAAGCACCAGGTGCTCACGGTGGTAACCAAGTCAGTTAGGCATCCTCCATTGGCTGGCCCTCCATGCATTGACCTCTTCTAAGAGAGAAATTACTTCCCACTGCCTGCACTCATGTTCTTGTCTCAGGCTCTGATTCTGGTTGGGGAGTAGGAGTGCAAGCTAAGGTCCTTTTTCTTCTCTTGGCACAGTGTTACCAGGTCATGAATGTGAAGTTGCTCAGTCGTGTCCAACTCTTTGCGACCCCATGGACTATAGCCTACCAGGCTCCTCTGTCCATGGGATTTTCCAGACAATAGTACTGGAGTGGATTGCCATTTCCTTCTCCAAGGGATCTTCCCAACCCAGGGATCGAACCCGGGTCTCCCGCATCGTAGACAGATGCTTTACCATCTGAGCCACCAGGACTTACTAAATATTGATGGTTCTGTTTCTCATAGATTGAAGAAGCAAATGTCTAGAATATCCCAGTAAACATATACTTTTCTTTGGCTTTTTATTACACACATCTCTTGCCTTTTTTTCCACAGCTTTTTTACCTCACAGGCACAACACCTACTCAGCCCAACACTCTATTTGCTACAACAGCACATAACACTGTTACAGCTCAGATGCACTGTCTTCCTGGATCAAAATGTTTTGGCCAACTTGAAATGTTAGTAATCCATCTGCCTATCATGCACAGCAACTGAGAAACCCTAGCAAATATATTTAAGTTAATTTCATAGTGTGGGTTTGGCTCCCAGTTAATTCTTTTGTTAGTTTTACAGAAATATGAGTAAAAGAACATCTCTGATTACTGCTAGAATCATATCTGGACAACTGCACGTAACCTCTAAGATACCCAGTCCACCTCAGATAGTTTCCAAAAATGTCACTGGTTCCAGTACAGTTTGTATAATGCCTGAAAACCCTCTGCAGAAGTAAGATCCAATCCCAGATCCTAACCCCATGGTCTGTGCCCCAGAATCCAGACAATATTTTTTGCAAAAGTTGTCTGTGTCTCTGTGTGTAAGAGAGAGCATTTTACAACTGACCTTTCAAGAAATGCCACAGATCTATTTTTTAAGAAAAATGCAATGCCTCCCTTAGCATTTCCTAATTTAGAAAGAAAATTAGTTTTCATTTAAAATCATTGGCAAAATTTCCAAGAACAATAAAAAAGACTCCTAAATAAAATGTATTTATTCTTGGATTACATAGCTCCCTTCCTGATCTCATGCTGAGATAAAACTTTTAATTCTCTCTCTCAACCCTGCTTAGTTTTTATCCCCTAAAGCAAGTTGATTGGCTCTCAGCTCTACTCAGTTTTTTATCCCAAGACTAATGAGGAATGAAAGCAGAAGGGAGAATTGGAGAGATTTTCCAAACTAGTCTAAAGAGACTATTGAAATTTCCTTTGGTTCTCTCAGGGCAACTTGGGGGCTTCTAAAGAATTTAAGTATAAATAAGCAGTTTTCACATAGCAACAACTTTGCTGTGGAAACTAAATGAATCGCACAACAGCTTGTGGTCTTGTATAAATTTGTTCTTTTCTTATCTTTCTTTGTCCTTTGTCTAAAACGGCAACTTCGTTCTTAAAGGGCCAGATACTAAATATGGCTTGTGAGCCATACAGTCTTTGTCACAACTGCTCAACTCTGTCTTGTAGATTGAAACTAGCTGAAACAATATGCAAACAAATGAGTGTAGTTGTATTCTAATAAAACTTTATTTATAAAAAGAGGCCAGCCTTCCAACTACATTTTTCAACACATGGTCTAGAACAAGAAACTTATTCTATAGGGTGAAGTTACATTGTTTTGTTTCTACGCCATCCTTTCATCCCCAGTGATCCAACCACTTATATTTTAGTTTATTAAAATATATTGAAAGAGGAGAGAGATCTTTGTGGTACATGTGTAAATAAGCATATAATTTTGAAAAATTTTCAGAACACAACTGAAAATAATAAGGTGCTGTTTACCCTGATGGATCATCCAAGTTCAGCTTCACAGTGTGTCTGCTGTACTTTGGAAGTTCAAGAAAAATGCTGCTCCTCGTAATGGACAGTGGTGTCAAACACAGAAATAAATAAAAATGCAAATAGAGCACTGGCTCATGTGGATAATGGTTAAATAAAACTATTTCTAAAATAAGTATCTCCTTGACCAAAATAGATATGCTCCAGTCTCACAGCAATCAGTACGCTGTAATCCATTCCATAATACATAGCACAGCCTGGTATGTCTGACGTGACATCGATAGGCTGAGGTAACATTCAGTATTTCTTCTCTCTCTGCCTTATCTAAGGTTTTGTAAAAGATCTTTACAGTGATGTGAATCTCTGAAATCATAGGTAAAAAGTGTTATACAAATTTTTCTCAGGAACGTTACACAAAATTTTCTCAGGAGAGTATTCATAAGGTGGCTCAGTGGTAAAGAATCTGCCTGCCGCTGCAAGAGATGTGGGTTCGATCCCTGGGTTGTGAAGATCCCCTGGAGGAGGAAATGGCGACTCACTCCAGTACTCTTGCCAGGGAAATCCCATGGACAGAGGAGCCTGCTGGGCTACATTTCATGGGGTCACCAGAGCCAGACATGACTTAGTGATTAAACAGCAACAGAACAGTCAATAGCTTTTCAGAGACTCTCTATGATTCCAAAGTACAAAAAATCACATCATTAATGAGCAAGTGAGAAAAAAGAAACTGTTCACTAAACCCGAATTTTAGTCCACTTATAGGGTCGCCTGGAAAGGCAGCAGAAAAACCCAAGTAAAAATATTCTCGCCATTGAACCTCAAATGTCACTATGACTTGATAAATGTGTGTTCATTATTATACTTTATTTCAGTTCTATCTTTAAAATGTCTTTTATTTTAAAACATTCTTTAAATATGGAATGTGCTTTTAGCAAATAAAAATATTTGCTAAATCATTCAGTTAATTTGATTTTTGTATGGGGTATATTTATACTAAAAGGTTAATCATTGTTTATCTTAAATTCAAATTTAACTGGGTGTTTTATATTTTATCTGGTGAAACTAGCTGGAAGTAATATTACTCACAGCAATGCAATGAAAAGGAGATAAACTACTTCAAATTCATGACATTTTTTGAACATATCATAAAACTGAAGTTGCAGAACAAACAACTTTTTCAAAATTTCAAGAGAAACAGGCAGCTACTGGGAGAGAGGAGACATAAGCATTCAGTAACCCAGGTTAAAAGCAGCCACACACCAGTAAAGCTTCAGCTAAAATAACTGATGAACTGTTGAAACCAGGATAGGACTGGGCAGACAGCATGAAACAATTAGGAGCCATAGAAATTGGAATCGTTTATATGCTTGGTTCCTTTTTCCCCTCTATAAACCCCACTGGATGCTCCCACACAAAAAGAAAGTGCCTTAAAAAATATCAGTTTTAATGCAAACCTCGGAGAGGAGGAGAACAGCCACAGGGGAGAAGCAACACACCCTGTCTATTTCTCCAACCTCCCTTCAGAACAAAAGCCTTAATCTTTGGGGAAGGGGCAGTAACAGTGATGCTGTCCCTAGGACACAGATGAAAACTTGCAGCGGGAGGAGGGAAACAGAAGACAAAAGGTTAGTCCTATGTTATGGGCAGGAATATACACTGGACCCCAAATCACAACCAGGACAGGGGTAGGAAAATTGAGAAGGACATATTTCTAAGATCCTCCTAAGACTGGGATTTAGTCATAGCACTGACTGTTCCATTCCACTGTCCTCCACCACCAAGGAAAAAGTTCAAGTAACAAGTAACAAGAAGACTGTGGTGAAATGGACATCAGAGGGGCAAGAATATACAAAGAAACCCTCCTGAGGCAAAGTCGAAAGGGAAGACGTGGAGTGCAGGGCCAAACCGACACTGTAACTCTCAGATTAAACACCAGGCATCCACACTCACAGCCTGTGGGGCACGGAAGGTAACCATAGCAACAGCAAACTTCAAACCCAACCTAACAGAACAGAACCCAACAGAAGACATTCAGCTTTCAAAAAATACTATGAAGTATACAAAAAGGAAAGAAAGATGACACAGAGCAAAGCAATCACTGGAACCAGATTTGGGTATGGCACGTATGTGGGAACCATCTGATAATGGTGATTAATATGTTAAAAGCTCTAAAGGAAAAAGTAGGCAACATGTAAGATCAGATGAGTAATTCCATCAGGAGAGAGAAACAATCAAATGAAAATGCTGAAAAGGAAAAGCACAGAAGCAAAATTAAAGAATGACTTTGATAGGTGCATCAGTACACGTAACTCTACCAAATGAAACCATCGATTAACTTGAAAAGAAGACAATAGAAATCACCCAAAATAAAACACAGAAAGAGTGAAAAATAAGCTAAAATAATTAAGAGCAGTGGGACAACATCACACATTTATAACATTCACATAATTAGAAACTCAAAAATAGAAGAGAGTGAAAACAAGGCAGAAAAAATATCTGAAGAAAAAAATGGCCAAGAATTTTCCAGTATTAATTACAGATGCCAAACAGCCAACCAAGCAGGAAAAATATTAATACGCACACATATACACCCACATCTTCACATGTCATATTCAAATTGTTGAAAACAAAAGCAAATGTAAAATTTTTAAAGCAACTAGAATAAAAAGAAACATCACACACAGAGGAAGAAAGAGAACTGTAACAACAGATTTCTTATCAGAAGCCAGTAAATCGGAAGACAGTGACAGACATCTTTAAAGTGATGAATTGGGGCTGGGAGGAAATCATCAAACTAGAAATCTATAGTCTGTGAAAATAACTTTCAAAACTAAAGGAAAAAGACTCTCCTCAAACAAATAAAAACCGATGAAATTCATTGCCAACAAATCTATTCTAAAAGAAACGCTAAAGCAAGTTCATCAGGCAGAATGAATATGAAGTCAGACTAAAACTTGGATATGCAAAAAGGAATAAAGAACAACAAAGACTGGGAGAGAATATCTGCAGATGATATATAGATAATTATGCCCGGAATAAACAACTCTCAAACCCACCCCCCAAAAGAGAAAACACACCAGCACAATATTTTTAAATGGATATGTTTCTGCGCAGATGCTCAAAGAAGACGTATGGGTGGAAATAAACATGAAAAGTTGTTCAGCATCCATTGGCAATCATTTGTTGTTGTTGTTCAGTAGCTAAGTCATGTCCACGTCTCTGTGACCTCATGGACTATCTTACTAGGCTCCTGTGTCCTCTACTATCTCCCGGAGTTTGCTCAGATTGATGTCCATTGAGCTGGTGATGCTATCTAAACATCTTATCCTCTGACGCCTCTTTCTCCTTTTGCCTTCAGTCTTTCTCAGCATCAGGGTCTTCTCCAATGAGTCAGCTCTTCACATCAGATGGCCAAAGTATTGGAGCTTAAGCTGCAGCAGTTCATTTAATGAATATTCAGGGTTGATCTCCTTTAGGATTGACTGGTTTGACCTCCTTACAGTCTAACAGATTCTCAAGAGTCTTCTCCAGCACAATATGAAAGCATCAGTTCTTTGGTGTTCAGCCTTCTTTATGGTCCAGCTCTCACATTCATACATGACTACTGGAAAAACCATAACTTTAATTATATGGACCTTTGTCAGCAAAGTAATGTCTCTGCTTTTCAACACACTGTCTAGGTTTGGCAGTTATTAAAGAAGTGTAAAATCAGGCATAATAAGGCAGTAATACAGAGAAGGCAATGGCACCCCACTCCAGTACTCTTGCCTGGAAAATACCATGGATGGAGGAGCCTGGTAGATTGCAGACCATGGGGCGCTAAGAGTCGGAAACGACTGAGCGACTTCACTTTCACTTTTCCCTTTCATGCATTGGAGAAGGAAATGGCAACCCACTCCAGTGTTCTTGCCTGGAGACTCCCAGGGACGGGGCAGCCTGGTGGGCTGCTGTCTATGGGGTCAAACAGAGTTGGACACGACTGAAGCGACTTAGCAGCAGCAAGATAGTGATATACAGACTGGTTAACATTAGGGTAAGCTGAGTTAAGAGCAGAGACTCTGGATATCTTTGTAAATTTTCTGTAAGAACAATATAATTTCAACATAAAAAAGGCAAGGGACATTTTCCACTGTTGAGACTTCAGTAACAGAAATCACGGTTACTAGTAGGGAGGACACCAGAAGAAAGAGGACATCTTTAGGAGGGCTAAAGGCATGCTTTGGCTAAGAAAGTCCCTTGTTAAGTTCTCCTTAAAAGGAAACCAAATATATTATCTCAAAACATCCCTCTTTGACATAAAGATAATTTTGACCTGATGGTAATTAAGAAGTAGCAAAAGCAGAGAAAACCTCTCTCCCTTTTCTACTTAAAGGCAGGATATAAATTCTCCTTTCAGACTCCTTTCAGACTCTTATCAGAGGTGACACCAGAGAAATCTACAAACTTTAACTCATTAGTTTCCACCCATATATTTACCTTCCCGCTTTGCTGCCCTTGGAAGCCTAAAGCTGCCTTCCTAGGCCTGTCGTTTCTCTACAGGTTTGATGTTTTTGGTTGAAGATGCTCTATACGCTGGGACTCAACGCTGCCATTCTGAGTTACTTATGGTTTAAGTTTCTCCCATTATGTGTGCTGCAGCATTAAAAAACTATTTTTCTCTTGTCAATCTTTTGTTAAAAGAGTCCCAGCTGAAAACCTAAGATGGTCAGAGGGGAAGTTTTGCCTCCCCTTCACCAACAGGGCCTCAAAAATATCCTAGTGACCCAGATAGCACAAGATTAATATATTCTGGTGTAAGCCTGCGAGCTTCGGCAATCACATCTTACTCCCCATATCTGATCAAGTCTCTGGTGATGAGTTTTCCTTAGCTGTTTCTGTAGTATCTGCCATATGTATCAGGGACTGTAGTATTGACAGACTAGAGGAAAAGGCAAGGAGTTTCTCAGAAAGTGAACTGCCTGGTAAATGTAAGTGATCTTACTGTTACTCAGTGCCGGTTTATTATAGTGTCCAATAATGAAACACATTTAAGTTGAAAGTGGTGTATTTTGGTGGTGATTGAGCTTGTCTTAATGACTACTTCCACTTGCAGTTATGGACAATTTTCCTTTTCATTTAAGACAATTCTAAGACCCCACCAAGGCAGAAGCTGATTTGGAGCTTCATGCCAATCTGGCTTCACTGATTAGGCCTTGGTAAGCTCACCTCTTAAACATTATTATTCTTCAGTCTTAAGAGTCTTTTTAAGAAAAAATTAAAATGTTAAAGAATAGTTTTGGATCCAAGACTTTTAGTGTTCAAAATCCTTTTCAGGTGTGCTCATACATAACCATATAACATCTGGTGAATTTCTCAGAAAGCGTTGGTCTACATAGCCTTTGACTGCAGTTCATGATTCTATCAATTAAATTTAAAATAACCAAAAATACGACTTAATTTCCTCCACTCATCTCCACACACAACCACCTTTTAGGAAGCCAAGTACAACCTTCTTTTTGGCCAATGAACCATACACCAAAAACCACATTTCTGCAAATGTATCAAATAGACCTCTGTGAAGAAGTTCTAGCAAGTGTTCCAAATAATACTTCTCTACATGGCATAAATATGTAGAAAATCACTCTTCGCTTTGTTGAACTAGTTAGACTTTGGTGCGGGGCAGGGGCAAAAACTGGCTTTCTTTAACTCTTCTTTAAAAATTACTTACTCTGGCTCAAAAATTGAAAATTATACCCTGAGAACAATGCTTCTCCTTTCATCGCCTGCACTCAGTGAACAGAGAAACCCTAAGTTCTCCAGGGTGTTCCTTGTCCTTCTTACCCTAATCAGCTCCACCTGCGTATTGATCTGGGCTCTCTCTACCAGCTTTGCTGTTCCAGAGAAGGCAAAGAGCCTCCCTCCAGGAAGAGTCACCCTCTGTCTGAGTGTAGGCTCCTGGGCTCAGGCTCCACCTCAAGGCTGGAAGAATGTCTTGCACATCAAGTTAGTGCCCTCCTGACCCCCAAGTTATCTCTTAATTTCCTTTCCCGTAAGAATTGCAGGGTATGTCATTTGTGTGTGAACTAGACACTATCAGGGGGATGGAGGAGATGCAGCAGTCGACCAGGGGCAGGGCCATAACCACTTAGCTTACTGCGTGGCATCTATCAGTTTATTTTCCTGTTTCTTTCTTTCGCTATAAGAATCTTGAGGGCAGGGACTATGCCTTGGTATTGTATCTGACAAAGAATAAATGTACACTTAAAAACTACTTAATAACAGTTTTGTTTAATCTGCCCAATAAACAGAAATAAATACCCAACCAAAAAAAAAAAAAAGAAAAGAAAAACTAATTGGGAATTTTTATCTCTACCAGGGATAGTGACTATTTTGGTTCTTTAATAAAATTTTTGTTTAGATGTATGAGATATATTATCTATAAATAAGAATCTAATACTCAGCAATGCAGGAAAAAAGGCAAGAAATTTAAGACTGTAGAAGTTTTAAATGCTTCACATGTGTTATATAACCCTTTTTTAAGCCTAAACTTGGGTCACAATGAGCTTGTTTTTAGCCTTGAAATGATGCTGAATTAAATCTTTAAAAAGTAATTAACTACTTAAACTTGGACATCCTGGGTTTTGCAAATGGGAAATGAACTCACAAGTGGAGGTGAACCATAATTTGATTTTGTGTTAGGGAGTCAGGAAAATAGAACCTGCATGCTAAAGCTCTCCATCCATAATTGCATATCATTGGCTTTATCTGGAAAGCTACTATCCAACTACCAAAAACCTAGTCAACAAGTTAATATCTTTGGCTGCATGCAGTTCCTTAAACTGCTATCATCCTGGAGCATACATTTTCACTTGGCTTCCTTAACAGACAGAGAAGAAAGAATAATACCAAGAACTCCACAGCTGCTTCTGCATAAGGCAAGGGTTTGCCATCCATACTGTAGTATTTGGCCATCAAATCACTTTTTACACTCCACAGTGCATGTCTGCACAGCAAGGAAGGAAAGGGAGTTGGAACCACATGGGGCCACATGAGAAATGGAATTGCTTCTCTTGGCATGAAGTGCTAGGCAATCTATAAAACTATTCCCTGGGATACACCCGTCTTTCTTTATTGACTTCAAATGATCTTAAGGCTGGAACAGCCAAAGTCGAGGTGGATGTTCTCCACATCTTGACACCCATGGTCCAGTCCAAGAGTTGCCAACAGGCCTTTGAGGGAACTGCTAAGGCACCCTGATTTCCCTTCCCCTTAAGAGACACTGGGAGGACCATATATTATAGTGATTAATAGATCTGAGGTCAGCAGTCTTCAATTTAAACAGCTCTGCTACTGTCTAACCTGTACTGAATCTTCTCTGAGTCTCAGGTCCTTTATCTGTAAAATGAAGATATTAACACTTACCCTGTAGGCTTCCTCAGGGAGAGAGGAGAGGATGAAATGAGAAGAAAAGAACTAAAAAACAAAGCCAGCACATGGTGAGCACTACTGAACAGTTACTATGAGTACAGTTTTCTCTTCTCTCTTAATGTTTCTCCCTGTTCCTTTCCCTCGCTCCTGCCTCTCCTTTATGCATCTGTGCTGCCTCTGCTTCAGGCATGCAGAGACATCTAAGAAGACCCACAGTCCCTACACAGGCGGCACCTCTGCTTAGAGACCCCACTGGCTCTCATTCAAGACTATCACAGGATGGCTTTGGCCAGCTCTTAAACACCGCTCAAGTGCTTTTGCTTGTTTAAAGCATCCTTCTTCCAACTGTTAATTGAAGTTTGCTTTCCACCTGTTATGTTTTCTTAAACAATTTACTTACTTCAGTGAAGTGCATTGTGCCACCTCTAAGTCCAAAATATGAGATGCTAAAATGAGAAAGCTTTAATTTTTGGTTGATAGTGAATATTGTCCTAAGGGTGAGAACTCCTGGGATTTTACTCTCTCAGCTTTCATAGGTAATAGATAGCAGTGTCAACTGTATTTACCACACTGTATACTACAAACCTGGTGCTTATAACTGGAATTCTGTACCTTTTGACTGCCTTCAGCCACCCCCCCTCCCCTCTCCTCTGCCTTTTGTAGCCACAAAACTAATCACTTTTTCTTTGAGCTTGTTGGTTGGTTGGTTGGTTTTCGAAGTATAACTGATCTACAACACCTTATTAGTTCCTATTATACAGCATAGTGATTTCTATACTTTTCAAAATGAAGACCACAATAAGTCTAGTTACTATCTGGCTCCATACAAAGTTATTACATTGGTATAAATGATATTCTCCACACTATACATTTCATGCACGTGATTCATCTGTTTCATACTTGTACAAAACAGAAGTTTGTATTTGTTAATCTCCCTCACTATTTCCTCTCCTCTCCTCACCACCTCCCCTTTGGCAATCCTTGCCACTGCAATTTAAAATAAACTGTCAGTGTTCCTAAGGAAGTTTCCTAAATGAACTAAAAGAAAAATCACTACGATTGGAGAGGAAGAATAGAAAAATTAAAAAAACCTATAATGGAGACCTATATTGCTCTTAACTTAATTTCTTAACTATTGGAGTCAGTGCTTCTTATAATGCCTTGCGTTTTTCTTTAAATTTTTCGAAGTCTGCAATTTGTGGGATCAAAAGTTTTCTACTTATAAAAGTAGCAGTTTCTTTTTAACGCCTACCATCATAGCCAATAAACTGAGCACTGACTGGAATAGATAATGGAGACTTCAAACTCACAGCCTAGATATGCCCAAGAGCATGCTTCTTCAGTTTTCAGGGTTTTTCCCTCAAAACTTGAATCATTATCAAACATCAGAATTTTGCACATAAAGCCTAGATTTCTATTCTCTTATTTAAAAGCCAGACTATGACAATTCTAGAGCAACATTATCCTGTAGTGACAGTCCACTTTAGCAGAGTAATGGCTGTGTCCATTAAGAGCAAAATACGAAAGGCCAGCCCTGCTGCTGAGCTGGGTGGGGGAGGTATAAAAGAAAGGGAAACACTAGGGCGGCAGTCAG
Organism: Madoqua kirkii; assembly: GCA_006408675.1. Lineage (NCBI taxonomy): Eukaryota > Metazoa > Chordata > Mammalia > Artiodactyla > Bovidae > Madoqua > Madoqua kirkii. Next base: position 41,185 of record SJYC01136218.1, read on the forward strand.
GTCTGTGTGGTGTCACTGACGGGGGCAGTGGACTTGGGGGTGAAGGAGCTTCCAAGAGGAGGGAATAAAAACAACAAACCACTCATCACATGAAAAAAGAGAAAGGTTTTCTATTTCTTTCATGCCATAATTATATGAGATGATGGATAATCACTAAACTTATTGTGATAATCATTTCATGATGTGTAAAAGTTAAATCACTATGCTATATACTTTGTGAACCTTTTAGAAACCTGTACAAGGCTGTATGTCAATCATATCTCAATAAAACGAAGAAAAAAACAGCAATCCAAAGAACGTCTCAAACAAAACTTATGAAGTGTTCTCATATACGGAAAAGATAATAAAAGGTAAGAAAGACAAATAAAGGGCATTTATGATAGCGTGAAGATTTTTTCAAGACAAATTGCAATCAAGTCAGATCTCTCACCTACAAATGAGACTAAAAGTAGATTGGAGAGAAATAAAGAAACTGATAATGTGTTTAGAGCCCCTGAACAGTACTTGATCCACAGCAGGTACTCAATAATTGTTGGCAATCATCAGCATCTAACTAGAAAACAAGGAAAAATAAACAAACTGGATATTCTACCATGCAGCTGGACATAAGTATATATAAGCATGACCTATGTGTTTGGACATGTTGCCACTTTGTATTTAGAAGGCTTACAAATTCCTAGCTTAATAATGCAATCTCCTATGAGTGTTTGGCAACCCAAACAGTATGTTTTGGTTATTTACATATAATTTATGCTATTGACCTTGCAATCTTTTTCCAGTCTACTAATTCTCCTCAGTTCATCCAAAAAAAAAAAAAAATCACAAAGACCTAATAATCTAATGAGAAACTTTTTTTCATGTGACATAAAGTATCCATTGTAACTCTGCTGTTCTGGTGGTTCCCTTCAGTAAATAGTACTTATTAACTGTGGCAACCATATTTACATGCCTTGGTAAACAATGGATTACTCTGAGAACTTGATTTAGTAAATACTGTGGTCTGTGGGATTTCAGTACAAAATTATAACAGCAATATAGAAGGAAATCTCTATAGCTTTTATCTACATTTCAAAATGAAGAGAGATTTAAAAGTCCTTTCACAGTATACTTGATCAAGTTTAAGAAAATGGAAAAACATTTGCAAATGATATTTAAGGAAAGTAAAACTACTTGCAAGATTTATTGTTTTAAAAACAGATTTAAACTAAGTAAGAGGAAAATTGAATCAGAGATTCCAGGCAGGCATCTGACCACACACTTAACTTCATATTAATGATTAAAAATAATAAAATTATGTATGCAATAGTAATAACACTTTTCTGAAACAAAACTCAATTCAAATGCATCAATTCATATACAGTAAAATAGAACTATATACTGATTCAAATATAAACTATAGTTTTCTAACATCAATCTCTTTTCTAAAAAATTGAGATGAAATTTGGAAGATGTTCACTTTCAAACAGATTAAGATTTCAGCTTGGTCTCTGTAAGAGTTACAGATTTTCAGACCTGGAGATAGTCTTAAATAATTAAGCAAGCTTTAATCAAAATGAACAACCTTGAAAGAGAACTAAGTGTTAAACCACAAGTGTAAATTTAATATAACTGAGTATTTTGCCAGATGTTCACTTTCAAACAGATTAAGATTTCAGCTTGGTCTCTGTAAGAGTTACAGATTTTCAGACCTGGAGATAGTCTTAAATAATTAAGCAAGCTTTAATCAAAATGAACAACCTTGAAAGAGAACTAAGTGTTAAACCACAAGTGTAAATTTAATATAACTGAGTATTTTGCCCTTTTTTTTCTTCTCCAAAGTAATTGCAGCAGGGAATTATGAGAAATAATGGAAGTATGTATGTGTTCAGGCATATATACTGTGGGCATTCACAAAGACAAAAACTGTATTTGTGGAGAAGACAGCTAGAATGTACCTGACTCCAAAGCTTATTCATGAAAACCTCCAAGACACTTCACAGAGGTCTCTTCTCAGATAATTTCCTTGGTTATTTAAAACTGATAAGGATCTGTTCTCATCTGAATATGAATTTTCTATTTCTTGAAAAGTTGTTGTGTTTCCTCCTTCATATTACTATAAAGAGGGAGAAGAAAAACCCTTAATCTTCTGAAAGAACACTATCAGAATATGATTACTAAATGACCCCTGAGTATTTTCCATTTCCCAACACATCATTACAGTGAGTAGCATTTTAGGGTAATTGTCAGATACACGTAAAACCTCTTAGAATATCCTTACAGAATTAATAGCAAAACACTGCCTGTGGTCAATCCCCTCCACCCATCATCTTCCAGCATAATCACAGGTAGCTAGCCCCAGAGCCACAAGCGCAGCTCCCAGACCAGCTTCCCCAGGCTTCCTGGGGAAGTTTATTCACCTCTGACCTCGGATAACGTGGACTTAGGGTAAGTTCTCATCCTGGTTAATAAGGATTTCTTATGGCTGCCTGATGTGAAGAGCCAACTCACTGGACTAGACCCTGATGCTGGGTCTTTTCCAGTGAAAAGAAAGTTTGAGGGCAGAAAGAAAATGGGGTAATAGAGGATGAGATGGTTGAATGGCATCATCAACTCAATGAACATGAGTTTGAGCAAGCTCCAGGAGATAGTGAGAGATACTGAAGCCTGGTGTGCTTCAGTCCATGGAGTGGCAAAGAGATGGACAGGACTAGGCGAATGAACAACAACATATGAGGTGAGGAGGTAAGAGGAAGGGTAGCATCTCCTGGATGTGAAGGAGAAATAAATTCCTCCATATCCTTGCCTTTTCATGGACAGAAATTCAGCCTTTATGCTATATCAGCTGCCAGAGAAGAGGGCTAACCCTGCCCTGAAGGGTGCAGGAAAGCAGGCTATCTGAGGTCAAATGTTTCCACCTCCAGCCCCTGGGGCCAGGAGCTGTATAAAATGTACCTATACCATGGTGAGAAGGGAGGACAAAACTTTTATCAGTAAGTAAGCATCCAAAAGAAGACTTCTTGCACATGTGCAGCTAGCTTTCCCTAGGGAGAGTACCAGGCATTGCGAATTTTCCATCAAGTCCTACTAAGATATATTAGTGAAACCTAGACAAATTATTTAATCTGGTCACTGTGTCTGATGGCTCCAATACACAGCACATAGGGACAATTTTCCACCTTTGTGTAACACAAAATAAGAGAAAGAGGAAAAAAAGAAATTTAGTGCAAGTCCATGACATATCTTGCACATGACTTATCAGACTGATCACTTTCATGAAAGCAATATTCTGCTCACAAATAAGCATATAAAACACACTGCTATATTTCTAACCTAATGGCCCCTGCTAACCAGTTAGTGATTATCTAATAGCATGATTTCTTAGCTTAATGAGGTACAAATTCTAAAAGATGATGTTGCTAAAGTGTTGCCACAGGACTGGAAAAGGTGAGTTTTCATTTCAATCCCAAAGAAAAGCAATGCCAAAGAATGTCCAGCTACCACACAACTTCACTCATCTCATGCTAGCAAAGTAATGCTCAAAGTTCTCCAAGCCAGGCTTCAACAGTATGTGAACCATGAACTTCTAGATGGTCAAGCTGGATTCAGAAAAGGCAGAGGAACCAGAAATCATATTACCAACATCCACTGGATCATCGAAAAAGCAAGAGAGTTTCAGAAAAAACATCTATTTCTGCTTT